>JABUQX010101119.1:20000-22534 GCA_015478945.1 Trachelipus rathkii | reverse complement strand
CACCACCATCATCTTAGATCCTGTGCGAATTCGAATTTAAATTAATACGAACAGGCTAAGGATACTTAATTATTGGTTCCTTAGAATTTTAACACAATTTTCAGTCTTCATAATTTTTTAAATAAAAAATAATATCGAACACAATTTTTCTATAGGAAAATTCTGGAACGATTATGGAATGGTTGGTTACTTTTTCCTTTTCTCTTCACTTTATGATTTATTTCGGATCCATAAGCCTTCACCATATTACTGCGCGAAACTAATATAACATCATCGAAACCTTTTATTGCCCTTTTCGTTTATATTATCTTTAAGTGAAAATAATTTTGCTATACCGATAATTAGTTGAGGAAATTAATATAAAGTTTTTTTAAATTTAGCTTTAAGAACATCCGTTAAAATATTGTGTAATATACGTTAATTAACTCCCGCAAAAATGAATTGAGGAAGAAGTTTAAAAATTTAATGTTTAAAAAAGTTATTATTGCTATAGTACTAGGCAGACCGTTTTGTTGGTCCGAAATATTTTCCGCATTTTAACTATTCAATAAGAATATTTATTCGATAAAAAAAAATAAAAACTAGCGAGTTATATATATATATAATTATATAATATATATATACTAATAATATAAAATATTAATATATATATATATATAATATATATATATAAATATATAATATTAATATAATTCTCACTCCGTTAATAATATTAAACCAATTTGAAAGTGTGCCCGAACGCCTTTTGGCAAAGGGATATAGTTATATTCGGTGTCCGATTTTAAATATAACAAGATATATATTCTTAAACGAACTTTTAAACTTTACACTTCCGTGTCGTACTTTCGAATGCTAGACACCGCCTTTATGGCAAAACGTTCTGGCCACATTCGAGAGTAGTAAATAATAATAAATGAATAAATATATAATTATATTAAGCTATATCCACGGTAAAAATATACGGTAAATATCTAGATTGAATCAGGTATATTTTGTGAAAAAAAAAATTTCTGTCAAAAAAAATTTCTAAGTTAAAAAGTTAAGTTAGTGAGTTTTTTAAAGAAAAATTCATTTAGTGCAAGCTTCAGGAATGAATTATGGGAAGAAACTTGCCACTAAATTTCTTAAAAAACAACTTAACTTTTTTGAACATAGAATTTTTTTTTTTTTTTAAAAAATATGCACTGATTCAAATATGAATTAATAACGCCAAAGTTTGAGCGGAGTTACAGGTAGGATACCTGTGGTACACTTTTATTTCATTTTATCTGGTAAAAAAATTAATTGTGGGGGGGAGTGTTTGGATGGGGTGGTGGATAAGTTTATTTTACCTATAAAACGCCCCACCACTGTATTAATAACTGGTGTGTGGTAAATTAATTAAATGTTACTGTTATCAACCTTAAGTTTTTATTAAATAAAAATTAAACCTTTTTGGGGCGAAATGAAAAACTAAGCAAATTAAAAAAAATTTTTTTATTGTTTCCGTTATTGGGGATCTAGTTTGTTAGGCGACATTATTAATTGAGTAAAATGTATTAAATCATATATAAATAAACGTGTAAAGGAAAAAGGATTTTTAAGGCCGACACTAACCTTTTTTATACCGAATTGAATTTTTTTCCTAAGCTGACCCTAACCTAATCACCTCCCTAACCTCGTTTCACCTAGAAGTAGGAATTAAAATAATTCTTCAATTTCGCCTAGAACATTTTTTTTTTTTTTTCATAAAATTTCGCCTCCCTTTTCATCACCAACTTTTATATTATCATGGAGGTACTGCGATTACAGTTATGTACTACTTTGACATGGCTACGTAACTTTACTTAAGTAAAATTTGTTATTTAATATATATAATATATAATATATATATATTATATATATATATATATATATTATATATATATAATATATATATATATATTATATATCGAAATAGTTCCACATGAGCTTAATCTGGACACTCTGATGGATTTGCACTGATTGCCCCGGAGGCCTACGGTCGGATTATATCAGACTGCCTTACAAATTAAACAAGTTTATAGTTTGCATGTTCCCAGCAAGAAACAGGGTTTTCGTCTGTTAATATTGTTTAAGCAGTTGGCAAGGGTGAGGCCCTTCGCCTCTCTTGTTTTGAAACTATTGCATTAAATGACGGTGAACCTAACCACAAATTCAGGAAAAGAAACCTCACCCTGGTCGATTCTCTTACAGCCGACGATATTCTATTTTTTAGCAGACGAACATGAAGTCCGGCAACCCTTAGGGAACAAACGCAGCAGTGGGACGACTCGCTTACAAGAATTATATAGGCCCCCTGGCAACTTAACAAAAAAAAAAAAAAAAAAAAAAAAAGACTGAGCACATGGAAAGTGGGCCCAAGACAGATGGAACCAACAGAACAGTCACCAAGTTCAGGTACCTCTGGTTTAGTTTTGGCCGAAGCAGCGGTGTGCAGGAAAAAAAGACGGGGTGGTGACGCGTACGGGTACGGAAAATTCACGGTGCTGGACCAACATTAATAATCATCACAA
>JABUQX010101119.1:0-2500 GCA_015478945.1 Trachelipus rathkii | reverse complement strand
TAAACAACACACAGGAGCATTAATATCTTTTAAATAACACGGAGGAGCATTTATATAATATTATAGTTAACCTTTTTCCACGGTAAATATTTTAAAATGTCACTTAATTTAGTCATCGAAAACGTAATAGTTTGAAGAACCTAAATCACCTTATTTTTGTTCAGATTTATTCTGACAATGTTCAAAATTAGATAAATAATAGGACTTCACTTAAATCAATCATTAAAAGTTTAAAGAATGTTTAGTTCAATACACGTTAATTTAACACTTTAAAGTCAACATAATAGGAACACACTTACTATTTTTTAGTTATAAACTTATCTGTCAATCTCAGCTACTTCGTAGGTAATTCCAAACCTGTATAATAGCAAACTTTTCTGAATTTATTTACTCCGATGAGTTTTCGCATTTCATACCATTTATTTAGATAACTGCTGCTTGAGATAAACTTCTTCATTTGTAATCAACATACGGTTTTCATCAATGATTTCAGGATTACAGTCCCAACACTAGTTAGTTCCACTAGTCCCCTAAAACGTAAAAACATTTTATAATTATGAATTTATATTTTTAACAATAAAAATTCTTAAAGAAACACAACAAAATTCACAACTTATCGAAATCGGGAAACATTTCTTCTCTTTCCGTTTTTTATTTTACTTATCCTTTTTCCTTTGCAGCTACTTTCTCCTTCCTCGGCGAGATTCTAGTGTAATCTAATTTTATTTAGCAAATACATACGCTGACATACCTTTGTAATACCTAGTTGGTTGTATCCCACAATATATATATATTAAAATGTTTATTTATCACATTTAACAATTAAAAGAAATAAAATTTTAAAAACTAATTGGGACTTGTGGGTACTCCTAAGAATTGACATCTTTGGACTAATCAACTACAGATCAAGAGCCCAGGAATGATAGGAAGAATTAATCTATTTTTGGGTTGTTGGTCCTTGCGGTTATACCGAATGCGGCCAAGAATAATTTTTAACCAAAATTTATGCGAATTTAAACTCTTCAAAAAATATGTTAATAAAAAATTGTTGGAACGAAGTCTTTCCCAAAATATTTCATTATATGTTTTACTATCTATGCTACAATATTGAATGAAAATAACTTAGAACTTTGAAACATCAATTCTTTGCTAAAATATTTACAAAGGTTGTATGCAAACGCGTTTTAATCTTTGCTAAAATGCAGAAACGATTTAGATACGTTCAAAATTTGATAAATTACTTCCAAACATTCAAATTTATCAAATTTTAGGACGACTAGTCTGTCACTCTCCGATATATAAGCTATTATAGGATAGTAACTATACTATAAGGTGCTATTGCAGTAATGTCGAGTAAACTTTCCTCGTGTAACATTATCCAAAATTGAAAATAGTTCGATGCTAAGTTAATATTGTGATTCCGCATTTTCACTTTCTCACTCTATAAGGCCTATAAATTTAAAAAAGTGATTATAGTTTATTTTAAACCAATAGATTTGGACTAACTTAACGGTATAGGTCTATGCGAAACAATTTCAATTCTGCAGTTTACGAAGTTATTAAATAATTTTATTCATAGGTGTTTATACCTATTTTCTATATGCTGGTATAATATATTTGTAGTAATCTAATCTTAGAAAAATTTGAACTTTAACAAATCCTTTTCTTTATTTAAAGTTTGTTTTATTTTAAAGGGATATATTATTTAATAGTGCCGAATGCTAGACAAAGCCTTTATGGCAAAAAGGATCTAGGTACATTCAGTAATATAAGGCTATTAATATTAATTTAGTAAATTCTAAAATATAATTAAACTTTAATAAAATATATGGTAATTGTTTTGATTGTCGGTTAACTGTTTTATAATTAACTATTAAAACTCGGAAATTTATTTTTAATTAATGTACAGTTTGTACCCGAAAGAAAATGTTGGAAAAGATTAAATTTATAAAAATAAGACATTAAACGAAGCCTTCAGTGCACGAAAAACCCAAAGTTTCAAGGTGAATGAGTACCGGAAATATATCGATATTTACCTTGGATACGTACTTTATGGTACCATGTTTAAAATATTTCTTATAGGAAAACCGCATAACAAATGTTAAATAATGACACCCATGGGGAGAGAATGTTGAAAGATTTAGTATAATGACTATTGTATTAAGTGTCTTTGTAAGTTCAAGATAGTCTGTATTCATTTAAGAGAATACAATTATATCGTTCACATTATCGGGATCTTAGAAATTCATCTTATGTTGCTAATTTTCCATATATATATATCATATATATATATATATATAAGATATATATATATATATATATATTATATATATATATATATATATATATATATATTATATATTAGGTTTAAGGGCTAGATTTAAGGGCAACGCCGATTAATACAGCCTTACGCATTTAGTTGCTTAACAGACTGCAGCCCATATCAAGGTTAGAATATAATAGAGACAATAGAAGCCACATAGCAAACATGATCTCTCTT
>JABUQX010101117.1:35000-37214 GCA_015478945.1 Trachelipus rathkii | reverse complement strand
ATATATATATATATATATATATATATATATATATATATATAAAATATTTAATATTATATATATATATTATATATTATATAATATATATTATATATAATATCAATATATATATATATATATATATTATAATATATATATATAATATATATATATATATATAATAATATATTAATAATATATATATATATATATCAGAGGGGGCGTTCCCGCAATTTAAAGTCCGCATTTCCGCAATTTCCGCAATTGCGGAACTACCAAAAAAAAATATTGCGGAATGCGACTTGCGATAATTGAAAAAAGTCTTGCGGAAATGCAGTTAGCGGAAATGGCCTAAATCATTCCGCAAATTTAATCTCCGCAATTCCACCAATTCCGCAAATTAGGGATACAAAAACCCTTAAGAAATTTTTTTAGCAAATTTTAATCCCTACTTTAAAAAACAATTGTTACAATTACTTAAGGCATGTATTAGTTCTTAGGATATGTACAAAAATAGGTTGGCAAAATAAAATAATTTCATTTAATTGAACATTTTGGTTACATATATATATATATATATATATATTATAATATATATATATATATATATATATATATATATATATATATTATATATATATATATATATATATATATTATATATATTTATATATAATATTAAATATATATAGATATATATATGTTATATAAATATACCTAACCCTAAATTAATTACCAATTGTCACTTGTTAGTATGTCCTTCCTCCTCCTCCCCCTTCTCCTCTCAGTGGCACAACCTAGAAACACGATCCTCTTGAGAGTTCTGCTGGGAGAACGATTTTTTGAAGGCCTAATGGAGAAAGAAAATGCCTAGTCTACTGAAAAGAGCAAAAAAACCCTACCTAGTGTGGTAAACCTCTGGGGGCTGGCGTTGAGGAAACCATTGCTCGGAGAAATGCGTTTCTCTAGAGTGCTCTAGGGTTAAAAGAGAGTTTCGGGCCAGAAGAAGATTGCAGACCAACTGACAGGGCGAAAGTCCTTCCTGGGAGATTATATATATATATATATAAATATATATATATAATTATATTATATATTATAATAATAATATAATATATATATATATATATATATATATATATTATATATATATATATATACTATATATATATAATATATATATATTATATATAGACTTGTGCGCTGGCGGACATGAAGAATAAGAGGGAGGGAGGAGTAAATGAGCAGAAGATGGCAGTGATCAGAGTGGAGAAGTTAGGCAGAACAGGAAACGAGACGAAATTATGAACGGAAAATGCAGGAAAACCCTAAGGAATGAGGAAGAAAACGAAGACTTGCAGGATGTCATCAAGGAAGTGTGGCAGAGGAAACTCTTGGTAAAAGATGGGTAGGACGGGTTTACTAGGAAAGACATACACCGTGTGGAACGAAAAAAAGTGAAAACAAAGCAACCTTAAAGGTAAAAACAGGGAAAATGAGGAATGGCTGAAAAGAAGAACAGCGGCAGCAAGGAAGGAATATGTACAGGCAAGGAATGAGGTAGAGAGAATAAAGAGGAGGGCAAAAAAAGAGGAGCGGAGGAGAATGGCAGGAGAATAACGAGAGATGTGGGCGAAGGGAAGAAAAAGCTATTTAAGATGGCGCGAAGGGCGTTATAGAAAACCAAAACCGTAACTAGAAAATAAAAGATTAGAAACGGAGAGATTCTTCGTGAGACCGGAGAAAGGAAATATGATAGATGGACCGAATACTATGAAGATCTGCTAAACGTAGAATACAGAGAACAAGAGAACAAGAGGAAGAAGCTGTAGATCAGACGAGGAAGGAGGAAGAGGAGGAGGAAGGCGGAGAGAGATAACGGTAGAAGAATACATTTGAGGAGGCTATAAAAAGGATGAAGAAGGGTAAACGCCCCAGGCAGCAGGATGGAGTGGGTGTAGAGTTGGTGGTGGAGGGGAGGAGAGGAGCTGAGAGGGAGAATCATCAGTTTTATGAACAAGTGTTGGAGAAGAGAGGGAAAGGTGCCGGAAAGGTGGGGTAAAGCAATAATAATACCGGATATATAAAGGGAAAAGGAGAGATGCAGGAAGCTGTAATAATTATATAGAGGCATTTCACTGATGGACCATCTGGCGAAAATATTACGAAAGAATATTGGAGAGGAGGCTGAGAGAGAAGGTAGAGCCGGGACTCGGAAAAGAACAGTACGGGTAT
>JABUQX010101117.1:7500-10000 GCA_015478945.1 Trachelipus rathkii | reverse complement strand
AATACGAATATTACTTATTGCCATTAATGTGCCACATTTTATTATTAGGATAGGTGTGAATATTGTGTTTTGCTAGAGTTCAACCCTAAATAACTGAATAAATAAAATACATTTAATTTCTTATGTTTCCATGATGCAGAGCGAGAACTACTTTTATATTACAGGTATCCAGCCACCTTCTGTTTCCAACCTGCTCGATATGAAAGAGAAAAACCACTTCATTAATAGTTAATGTTAGCTGTTATTTATATAGTTACTTACTGTACGGTTGGTTTTAGCATTTATCAATAGTTGAAATAAATTATTGAAAAGGTTATATTTCAATTAATAATTAACTTTCGGCTCCCTCTGAGCATTTATTTAATTTACTATTTTTTCTATCATAGATCAGGCCCAAAACACCACCATTCATGGCTGACAAGCCAAGGTAAGCTTGCTAATTGTGAAGATCAGAATTATGCTCATCATGCTCCTCACACCAAGAAAAAAGATGTCCGATATGGATGTACAAGTATTTGTTGACGATACATGGCGACGATTTTTTGATGTTTGTTCACACAGCTGGCATTTCATCACCACTTATGAATGTAATGTTGAAATGCTTTTCATGACGTCGGACAGTGGCGCTTTGTGAATGGGGTTTGAAACAATTTTTGCTGTTATTTGTTTTCTTGAGTATTTCAAGATTGTTTTTTGAGCGTTCTTCAACTTCATCGACGCTGAACTTTGACTATACTCCGTGGAAAATGAGAAAGAAATGAAAAAAAGTCTGTTTTTCATTAAGTTCCAAAACTTAGCTATGGAGTACAGGTCATTTACCTCTCTGAGATCAACCTTTTCGTTAATTCTTTTCAATATTCATCGATTTTATTCATTTGTTATTTTCCTTGACGGCATTTGGAAGTGCTCTCTGACGTGATGTTCGAGATGGCACAACGTTTCTAATGTTGAGGTGCATTTAGATAACTAACGTAGTTTGTGTTATTCATTCAAGAGAGAAACAAGTTTTCTTTATATTGGCAAGAACATCTCCAATGGCACAGTGAACGTCATCTGGAGATAGTTTCCATTTAACTAACATTCCAATAAATACTTCACTGATATATTCACCCGTATGACGTTCAGTGAGTGGTTCAGCTCACAACACAAAATTTTGGAGTGTGAAATCGTCTTGTACGGCATGAATCGCCAGAGATAACAAAGAACTTCTAATTGAGTATCTGACCAAAGACCAATTGAGTATCTTGTCCATTCGTCGGTGGAGAAAGTTAACTTGGATGATTATTTGTTAGATTTTATTAATTCCGAAACAGTTTTAACAAAGTCACACATTTTCTCACTAGCAATATATCCGCAGTATTTGTTTTGACGTAGTGAGTATAAAGGGACCGCTCCTTTCATTATTCGTACAAAGCCAAAAATTCACACGTTTGAAAACTGAATTACTATTATTATTATTATAAGATAAATAATTATATATATCTTCCAACAAATATAAATATTATTATATATATATATATTATTAATATTACTATCATTATTTAACAGATAGTCATTCTTGTTATATATATATATATATATTATTATTATTGTTATTATTATTATATATTAATATACATATATTATTATTATTATTATTATTATATATATATTATTATTTATATTTTTATATATATTATATATATATTAGGTATTATTTATATATATAAATATATATATATTATTATATATAATTTAAACATATATATATATATATATATATATATATATATATGATTTTTTTTATATATATATTTATATATATATATATATATATATATATATAATTTGATTTTTTTTTCATATTCGGCCCCCAGATACTAAAACCTGTTAGTTAACGTTAGTAATATTTTCAGGAATTAACTTTTATTATTATTATTATTATTATTATTATTATTATTATTATTATTATTATTATTATTATTATTATTATTATTATTATTATTTTTTATTATTATAATTATAATTAATTATAATTAGTATTTTTTATTATTATTATTATTATTATAATTATTATTATTATTATTATTATTATTATTATTATTATTATTATTATTATTATTATTATTATTATGATTTTGATTATTATTATTATTATTATTATTATTATTATTATTATTATTATTATTATTATTATTATTATTATTATTATTATTATTATTATTATTATTATTATTATTATTTTGATTATTATTATTATTATTATTATTATTATTATTATTATTATTATTATTATTATTATTATTATTAGTATTATTATTATTATTATTTTGATTATTATTATTATTTATTATTATTATTATTATTATTATTATTATTATTATTATTATTATTATTATTATTATTATTATTATTATTATTATTATTATTATTATTATTATTATTATTATTATTATTATTATTATTAACAATAATAATAATTTTGGAGGGTCGCGAAAATAAGCAGCTGAGTCTCGTTAGC
>JABUQX010101116.1:17500-31169 GCA_015478945.1 Trachelipus rathkii | reverse complement strand
CATGTTAAATTCACTCCCACCCTCACATTATAGAACACACATACACACAAATAATCCACCCCGCTTTACCAACACCTCCCGGAAACACGACCCTACATTTCCCCAATGCATAAATATACGTGGAAGAACGACGCTTGACCAACAAGCCAGATTCTGTCTGGTTGGAAATATTAAACAAAGAATGATTTTAAAAAGGTTAAACAATATCACATTGTAGGGATTTGAGGGAATTTAAGGGTTTTTATTACTATTATTATTATTATTATTATGGTCATCTTTATTACTTTTTCATCATTTTTGTGTTAGGGTTTTATTCCCTATTTTAAAAGTTCTTTTCCTCCCTTAAATTTAAAGTAGATAAATTATTGAGTGAACCCTGAAAGTGAGGCTGTGAACCCATGATTAAATTGGTAACAGGGAAGCATTGAGGGAGCAAAGCAAGCAGAGAAGAGAACCGTGAGAGGTCGTTTCCACCCCTCTGGGTAAGTGTGAAACTAGTGGACGCGTTTATTTAGGAGTTAGGTTAGATAATGGGGTTAATAAGTGTACTTGTCTGTTGCAGGTGGAACTGATACAGGATCTTTCAATTAATAAGGGATTCTTCAAAATGGATTCGGGAATTTTCAAAGCTTACTCTGGGATTTCTTAACTATTACGCGACTTCTTGAAACAACCATTAAGGGACTTCTTCTAAAATTATTGAAGGAATCTCGCGAACCATCGAAGAACTTCCAAATATCGGAAGAACGAGTGCGTGCATTAGCGCCTAGCTTCCGCGGAAACTGCCCGCGGAATTGATAACACTGACATTCGTCCCACAACTGGGCAACGAGATTGAAAGCAGAGTTATATCGAACTCTGTCATATAAAAAAGAGTATACCGGCAATATCGCAGTGGGTCGTGCACCATAGGGGACACTTTGGGTGGGCATTTCAGGGGTATCACTGGCACTTTCATCTTCCCAGTTTGTAATATTTGTTATTGCTCTTTAGCGCATGATTTCCAGCACATTAGCGGTTCTTAGTGTGAAGTTAACGTCTGTTATTCAGTTGAAATTATAGTCTTAAATTGTGTTCGTTTCTTATTTTCCCCAGCAGTGTCAAGGTCTGGTTATAAAGAGAGTGTGATCGTTGGTAAGGAGAACAATTATTTGAGCGACTTTACCGTTTGTTGATTAAACTTCCCGGTACCCGCCGCCTAACCCCTAGCTCTCACCCCTACCTTGGCACCCCCCCCCCCCCGGGGAAACCTTGAAGTCGGTCGAGTGGTTTTACTGAGTCAGTGACCCCGGTCCGGACGGTTAGATCCACGGGGACATCCCCGAGAGGTTGCCCTTGCCAAGGGAGACAGGCGCGGTCGAGCGAAGTCGAGTTAGAGGGGGACCCACGCCGAGTTCATCGGAGTTGGGAACGGACGGGAAGGAATATCCACGTAGAGCTTCACTCCCTTAAGGGACGGTCGGGAACGGGCTAAACCCACGTCCGTTTTAGAGGAATCGGGCGGTAGGAAAAATCCACCGAGGTGCTTCACTCACGTAGGGTTCAAAGTCGGGAGAACGGGAGAGGGCGGGAACAGGTTAATCTGTCAAGGGATCGTGTGTGGCGAGAAGACTATTTTCACCACAAGCCAGCAGGCAATCCGATAAAATTTTGAAAAGAACCCAGTGATAGCTGTAACGGGTGGTGGGGTACTACGTTGAAGCTTCACCAACGAAATTAACTGGAGGTCTAGAAACCATAGAAGCCACGTCACTCCCTGCAGTTGCGAAGGTTGCTGTGTCGGATTCGCCACAACATCTATTCCATTCCATTCTAAATACAATTTAAAGAATTTCGGTATGATTATTATGATTTGAAGAAACATAATATGAGAAGCTGCAAATTTATGTCAGAGAAAACTGATATAGGATCTCATTATGCAACAATGAAATTTGAATGTATTAAACAAATAATTTCAGCAAGTATAATTAATATTGACAAAATCAATGCTATTTTTACTGACTTCAACTCCAGCAACACCAAAATTAATTCAACCCTATAACCATTAAGAGTTTTATTACTTTTTGATTGAAATACTATAAGAATTTATTTAAAGTGTTTTTATTTTAAGTCTTAAAAAACATTAGTTAAATGGAAAATTGAAAAACAAACTGTGCTATTTAAAAAAGTTTATATATATATAATATATAATATATAATATATAATATATATATATATATATAATATAATATATATATATATATATATATATATATATATATATATATATATATATATATATATATATATATAATTAATATATATATATATATAATATAATAATAATAATAATTTAGTCAACTCCCTCTTAATAAAGATTAGTCTATAACTTACTGATGGAATGGATTCTGCTACCATTCCTTTGGGATGAGGAACCCTCCCCAATTTTGAAGCCTACGATTGGAAAGTTGAACCCATTTTGGTTTTGGAGCTTCATACAATTTTTTCAATAGGATTTCTTCTTCTTCTTCATTAATAAAATTTGGAATGTAAAATGCTTTTGCAGGAGCCTGTTAAAATTGAATCTATAATTAGTCATTTCAAATTTCAATGCCACAATTAGTTTCTAATATTGGGTACCTAATACTCTAATCCTAACTGGAAAATTTAACACATTCCTAATTTTATTATATATATATATACTATATATATTATTATATATATATATTATATATATATATATATATATATATATATATATATATATATATATATATATATATATCCTGGTAGTTGGGTTGGCTACCCACTACCACTTATCTCTTGCCAGGAATGCTAATATATGCCTCGGAGAAGGTCGTGATCGCCGTAAGTGACCTTCTATCTTTCGGCAAAAAATGTATGAATCAAATGGATACATGGAATGTCATAGGAATAAATTAGGAGGAGAGAGGTCATGGATGAATTTAGAAAGGGCAAATTTGATTTGCTCACTGTAACTAAAACAAAGATGAAAGGAAGAGGTGAAGATGAGTGGTGTGAAATGTGTGAGTGCTGGAGTAGAAAGGAAGGAGAGAAACTGTGATTCTGATGAGTGACCTGTGGCACAGGGTTACATTGGATTTTGTTTGTGCGAGTACTATAATGCTAATGGTTAAATTTAAGTTTGAAAAGGTCAAGCTATGTGACACATGGTCCATCTGAGGGTCATGTTAAGGAAAGTGCAATTTTCTGGGATAATCTGAATGATGTTTTGAATGGGGTGAGTAGGAGATTCAGATTGATTGTGTTGGGTGACCTATATGGTTGGGTATGTGATCAAAAAAAGGATGGTATAAGATGTAAATTGTGTTGGTGATGGTGATTTTGTGATGGTGAAGATGTTGAAGTATGTGATGGATGTTAAATCAGTGCAGGGGTTAGGGATGGGATTATCGGATCATTATGTTGTTTTCTGTAAGATTAAGTTAGTGGGGGCTTGGATGGAGAGGAAGGTGATAAGGAAGGAAGTGGGAAGAATTAAGAGTGAGAATTTAAGTGAACAAGGTAATAAGGAAAAGTATTAAAGAGTGCTTCCAAATAAATCAGCTGAATGTGAACAAGGTGAAACTGAACAAATCTGGATGTAAATGAAGGAAGCATTTTTTCATAGTGCAAAAGAAGTATGTGGATGTGCTAAAAAGTAGAAAGTAAGAATGTTAACAGTGAGTGGTGGAATGAAGATGTGAGGCAAGCGGTTAAAAGTAAAAAAAAAAAAAAGAGGCATGGTTGAATGTACAAAAAAAGCCAATGATGAGGTTTCAAAAGAAAGGTGTTTGGATTTATATAAGCCTGGGGAAAAAAAGAAAGACTAAAAATTGCATACATAGGAGGAAAAATGAGATAAATGAACAGTTGGGAAGGAGGATGAATGAGGACTTACAAGGGAATAGGAAGCTCTTCTGGAAAGAAGCATGTAAGGTTAAGAATGAGTGATAGATTGTTCCTGTTCCCGTTCCTGCTCCTGTCATGTTCCTGTTTTATGTAATGGAAAAGAGAGGAAGATCGGGTAGCAGAGAGGAGCAGCAACCTGTACATATATTATTATAAGTACATGATAAAGGCAACCTTGTAACAAATGGCTAGCATTTGTTCAGGGAATTAATATTAAGGTGATAGGGTTTAACATATAATAAACAATGTTTAATTGTTATTTCTTTTTCTCTTACAGGGACTGCAAGCCTCTGATTTATTTTTAAGAATTATATTATTACATTTAATAATAAGATATAAATTAGCATAAGGCTAAAAATAAGATAATAAGATCTCAACAGATATTGTCATCACAAGTACAAAAAGGAGAGAGAGGAAAAAAATACCAAAAGAGGAGAGAATATTCCAGGACACAAGAAGAAAGTTATCGGCATCACTTCATCTACTGGTCAACAAAAAGGGAGAGATTACTACAGGACACATCAATAAAGTCATCTGTATCAACTTTGCAACTGATAGGTTAATGTGTGAATGTTCGCTCAGTGGTGGTTGTGAGAATTACAGCTGGGTAGTATGCATGAGTGTGTGGGGCGCCTTTCATGCTTGTGTGTGGTATTGAAGTAGTCTTTCTCACAATTGCTGTTGGTGTTCATCAGAACCATTGACTCGATTTATAAGGGCTGACTAAAAAGTGACTTTAGAATATTCATCGTAATTGTGTCCGACTTCAACAAACAAAAAGGGAGAGAATTACTTGTGTCCAGCATCACAAAGGAATATACAACAAGAGGAGAAAAGGAACCACTGCGTGAATAAACATAAAGTAAGTATATAGTGTCTGCTCTATTTAACAAATGGTAGCAGAGCGTAGTTCCCAATTCTGGTAATCTTGACTGCGCTCAATCACTCATAAGAATTAAGTAAGATGGACAAGTTAGCTCAAACTACAGTGGAAGCGAGAAGAAAGAAGAGAAGTTGTGAATGTCCTAGATTTATGGGAAAGAGTGAAGATTATGAGAACTGGAAGGAGAGAGTAGAAGATTGGCTTCTTATCACAGAAGAAGAAGTAAAATACCCAGGGGTAGAAATTAGGATGTCTCTAGAAGGGAGAGCTTATGAAGCTGTGAAGGAGCTAAAGAGAGAGGAACTTATAAAGGAGGGTGGAGTTAAAGTTATTATGAAAAAATTGGATGAAGCATTTAAAAAGGACAGCAAAATGGATAAAATGAAAAAGGCAGTAAAGTTTTTCTCAATCGAAAAAAGTGCCGGGGAAACCATGAGAGATTATATACTTAGATACGAAAGGGTGTCGAAAGAATGTGAACAAGTAGGTGGAGGGAAAATGAGTGAGGAACTCAAAGGAAGTCACTTACTACATGGAGCCAAATTGAGTAACATGGAGTTACATATTGTATTGGGGGCTTGCGGTCAAGAAGAGTATGGATATGGAAACGTTAAAGGAGTACTTGGTAGAATATTTCAAGAAACCAATAAAGAAAATAACATTAAGAAAGAAGAAGAATGGGTTGGAGAGGAGAAAACACAAACAGAAGGAAGATGAAGAGAAACTTTTATGAGAACAATAGAGAAAAATGGAAAACGAGAGATTATCAAGAAAAAGAGGGATATAGAAGAATATGCTGTTTATATATGCCAGCAAAAAACATTTTGCTAGAGAATGTCCTAATATTTAAAACAAAAATAAGAGAAAAAGTTGAAGAAAAAAAGAGAGTTTTTGGATAGAAGATGAGGAAAAGAAGACAACTTAGAATTAGAAGAAATAGATGGAATCCTAGATACTGGTTGTAATAAGTCAGTATGTGGAGAATTTTGACTAGCAAAGATACTTGCTGAGACTATCATCAGAAGATGTAAGGGTGATGATAAAGAACAGAGAAGTCAGCAAAGGAATTCATTATCGGAGAAAGTTGAATATTGAGGCCGACAAAAGTTTTTGAAAATACCTTGTATGATTGGTTAAATTTAAAAGTAAAATAAGGAACAGAAGTCATAAAGGGGTGACGTGCCTTGGTTAATTGGTAGAGAAGCAATGGTGAATATGGGATTGATAATGGATGTTGAAAGAAGAGAGGTTCAACTCAAAAACCTCGACAATATAAGGGTGAAATGTAAATTAGATATTAAAAATCACTTAAGGATGCCACTAATAAAAGGAAAGAAATTAGAAGATGTGTGGATAGAAAAAGAGTGGATTAATGATATGGAGGAATGTAAAAGAAAAATGAAAAAACTACATTTACAATTTGGTCATGGTAGTTATGAAAAACTATGGAAGTTAATAGAAACTGGTTGTAAAAAAGAAGAGAATTTTGAGAAAAATAAAGGTAATATAAGAGAAGAATTAAAAAATATTTGTGAGAAATGTGTGGTATGTCTCAAATATAAAAAGACACCTCCAAGGCCGGTAGTCGGTTTTCCTATGGCACATAAGTTCAATGAGATGATAGCTTTAGATTTAGGAGAAATAGAAGGAAGAAGATTCATGGTTATGGTGGATATGGCGACTAATTTTGTACAAGCGACTTGGATGAAAAACAAACAACCAGAAGAAATAGTGAAGAAGCTGTTATCTAAGTGGATTAGTGTCTTTGGAGCTCCAAGTAAGATATTTTCGGATAATGGTCTTGAATTCCAAAATGAAGAGGTTAAAATTTTAACAGAATGTTTTGGGATTGAGATCAAGAGCACTGCTGCAGAGAGTCCGTGGAGTAATGGGAAATGCGAGAAGATGGTGGGATTGGTGAAAGACGGAATAAGGAAATTGATGGAGGAAGATACCAAAGACTGGGAAATGGCAATGCATTGGACTATATTTGCAAAGAATTGCCTATCAATGAAGGGAGGTTTTTCTCCTAATCAGTTGGTTTTTGGAAGTAATCCCAGAATCAGTAATGTACATGGGGAAATGAGCATAACCGAAATGGAAACTGACTACGAAAGTGAAATGATGGAAAAGAATATGTATGCATTGAGAAAAGCCAGAGAAATACATATAAAGCAGGAATCAGAGGAAAGAATTAGAAGAGCGTTACTGAAAAGGGTAAGAGAACACAATATAGAAGAGGCTAAATTGGGAGATAAAGTTTACTATAAGAGAGAAAATGAAAAAAGGTGGAGAGGACCAGCTAAAGTAATAGGCATGGATGGAAAGACGATAATAGTGAAACATGGAGGTACTCTAAGGGAAGTGGCGAGAGTACACATAACCAGAATCAAACATGTAGAGGGGGAGGAGATTCGACAACAACAGGAAGAACTTGAAGAAGAAGAAGAAGAAGAAAGGGCAGTAGAGGAAGAAGAAGAAGAGGATGAAGATGAAGAAGAATTAATAATTAGTAGAAGAGAGGTTAACGAGGTGGAAGAAGAGGACGAGGAGAGTGAGGAGGAAGGAGACGAAAGAATTGATGTGCTGATACCCAAGGTCAAACAAGGTGAAAGATGGAGAATGGTAAATAGACTAACAAATGAATCAATAGAAGTCAGAATCTTAAATAGAGCTGGGAAAGCAAACAGCAGTAAATGGAGTGATAGTTATAATATTGAGAACCTTAACAACGGAGATAGGACATGGTTGGATCTAAGAGAACATAAGGATTTCAGTAAGATACCTGAAAATGAAGAAATATTACTGGTAAACATCAATGACGAGAGGGTTATGGCTGCCAAATTAAAGGAGCTGGAGAACTGGAAAGAGAATAAGGTATATGAAGAGGTGAGAAAAGAAGGGCAGAAAGTGGTGTCAACAAGGTGGATTATAACAGAAAAAATGAAAGATGGAAAGAACATTTGTAAGGCAAGGTTGGTTGCAAGAGGCTTCGAGGAACAGAAGGTGGATGAGTTGAATGATGCACCTACATGTTCAGCTGAAATTTTAAAGGTGACATTGAGCATTCTTAATCACATGGGCTGGGAGTGTAAAACACTAGATGTAAAAACCGCTTATTTACAAGGAAACGAAATTAAGAGAAATGTATATTTAAAACCTCCTAAAGAAGCTAAAAGTGAAGGGATATGGAAGCTTCGAAAGACTGTTTATGGTCTTAGGGATGCTGCAAAGGCATGGTATTATAGTATAGTAGAGATACTGGAAGAATTGGGAGGAAAAAGGTGTCAAATAGAACCAACAGTATTTTATTGGACAAAGAATAATCAACTGGTGGGAATCATGTGTTCCCATGTAGATGATTTTTGTTACGGTGGAGATAAGGACTTTCAAAAACAGGTAATTGGTAGGTTGAAAAATAGAATTACTGTGGGAATAGAGGAGACAAAAAGGTTTAAATATGTGGGAGTGAATATTCAACAAGAGAAAGAGCATATAAAAATGGATCAAATTAGGTATGTTCAAGGAATAGAATGTCCAGAAAGAAAGAGGTTTAAAGAAGAGAGAAATCTCACAGGAGAGGAAATGACTGAATATAGAGCTTTAATAGGAAGATTAAACTGGTTGTCACAGCATACTAGACCAGATTTAGCAGTAGAAGTTAGTTGGCTTAGTAAGAAATTTAAAGAAGGAAATACCTCTGACATGAGAAAAGCGATTAAAGTAGTTAAAAAGATGGAAGACAAAGAAGTAAAAATAGACCTGGAGAAACTAGGAAAGGAGTTGAAGATTGAGGTATATGCAGATGCTTCTTTCAATAACGTGGGAAACGGCAATTCACAAATTGGTTACATCTTAAGTATGGTAGACAAGGGTGGAAGAAGATGTCCTTTATTGTGGAAATCGAAGGTTGCTAAAAGAGTAGCTAAATCAACTATTGAGGCGGAAGCTTTGAGTTTAGGAGAAGCAGCCGAAAATGCCGTTTACATAAAAAGAATATGGGAGGAAATCACAGGTGTGAAAGATATTGGTATACATATAAAGACGGATAGTAAAACACTGGAGAGAGCGTTAAAGTCAACAACAGGGGTATTGAGTAGACGGTTAAGAATAGACATAGCATCAATTAAACAAATGATGGAGAGAGGAGAGATAGGAAAGATTGAGTGGATTAGCACAAAAGAACAGATAGCGGATATATTGACTAAAACAGGTGTTAAGGGTGATAACATGTTTAACTATGTCGAGAAATAAAAAGAGTGAGAAAAAGGAAAGAGAAGAGTATAAGATTGATAGATTGTTCCTGTTCCCGTTCCTGCTCCTGTCATGTTCCTGTTTTATGTAATGGAAAAGAGAGGAAGATCGGGTAGCAGAGAGGAGCAGCAACCTGTACATATATTATTATAAGTACATGATAAAGGCAACCTTGTAACAAATGGCTAGCATTTGTTCAGGGAATTAATATTAAGGTGATAGGGTTTAACATATAATAAACAATGTTTAATTGTTATTTCTTTTTCTCTTACAGGGACTGCAAGCCTCTGATTTATTTTTAAGAATTATATTATTACATTTAATAATAAGATATAAATTAGCATAAGGCTAAAAATAAGATAATAAGATCTCAACAGATATTGTCATCACAAGTACAAAAAGGAGAGAGAGGAAAAAAATACCAAAAGAGGAGAGAATATTCCAGGACACAAGAAGAAAGTTATCGGCATCACTTCATCTACTGGTCAACAAAAAGGGAGAGATTACTACAGGACACATCAATAAAGTCATCTGTATCAACTTTGCAACTGATAGGTTAATGTGTGAATGTTCGCTCAGTGGTGGTTGTGAGAATTACAGCTGGGTAGTATGCATGGGTGTGTGGGGCGCCTTTCATGCTTGTGTGTGGTATTGAAGTAGTCTTTCTCACAATTGCTGTTGGTGTTCATCAGAACCATTGACTCGATTTATAAGGGCTGACTAAAAAGTGACTTTAGAATATTCATCGTAATTGTGTCCGACTTCAACAAACAAAAAGGGAGAGAATTACTTGTGTCCAGCATCACAAAGGAATATACAACAAAAAGAGGAGAAAAGGAACCACTGCGTGAATGAACATAAAGTAAGTATATAGTGTCTGCTCTATTTAACAATGAGAATAAGGGGAAACTACATAGAATAATGAATAGGGCTGGTGCTTTCGCAACTGATGAAATGGATGTGAGGAAAGTGTGGAGGGGATACTTCAAAAATCTGCATAACGTTGGCAGTGATGAAGAGGTGATGGTTAATGTGTGTGGGTTTGATGGCGCAAGAAGAAATAGGTATTTTGGGCATGAAGTAATTAGTTAGGAGGAGGTAATGGGTACAGTGAGAAAATTGAAGAATGGTAAATCTGCAGGCATAGATGGAATTACTGGTAAAATGATCAAGAATGGAGGCGAAATGGTGACTGAATGGATTTGGAATGTGTTAAAAACATTTATGGAGGGTATAGTTCCGAGGGATTGGAGGAGAGCAGTAATAGTACCCTTTTATAAGGGTAAGGGGGAAAAGGGGAACTGTAGGAACTATAAAGGAATTAGTTTATTGTGTTGTAGGCAATATATATGCTAGTATTTTGGTAGAAAGAGTACATCAAGTGACTGAGGGCCTGAATGGTGAAGAGCAATCTGTATTTAAAAGTGGTAGAGGACTTGTGGATCAAATTTTTACATTGAAACAAATGATTGAGAAATTGAGAGAAGAATAAATTGAATTTAAGCTTTATGGATTTGCAATAGGTGTATGATAGGATTAATAGGGAAGCTCCATGGCAGGTGTTAGTGGTGTATGGTGTTAGTGGTAGGCTTCTGAATGGAATCAAAAGTATGTATGATGATAGTGAAGCGTGTGTAAGAATAAATGGAGTTGAAAGTGACTGGTTTAATATTAATAGCAAAGTGAGGCAGGGATGTGTTATATCTCCTTGGTTATTTAATTTGTATATGAATGGGGTTATGAAAGAATTAGAGGTAGGGGTGGCAGGGGAAGGTGCTAGAATGATGGAGAATGGAAGAGAGTGGAGGATGCCCTAATTATATGCAGATGATTTGGCTTTGTGTGGCGAATCTGAAGAGTTTGAGAGGATTGGTAGAGGGATTTGGCAGGGTGTGTAAAAGGAGGGGTTTGAAAGTAAATGTAGATAAGAGTAAGGTTATGGTAGTGTGAGTGAGGAATCCGAAAATGTGAAATTGTTAGTGAACAACTGGAACAAGTGTCTGAGCTTAAATATGTAGGATATATTTGGATGAAAAGGGAATGATTGATGCAGCACAGTAGGAAGGTTGTGAATGGTAGGAAGGTGCGTGGTGCCAATTAAATCCTTGCTGAATGTAAAGAGCCTAAGTTTGAGTGTGCTAGGATTCTGCCATGAGGTATGTTACCTGTGATACATAGTGAAACGTTATTGTCTGGAATATAAAGAGATAGATCTAAACTACAATAGTGTTCAGATGACCAATCTTAAAATAGATGTTAGTATGAGAAGAATTGATAAAATGAGGAATGAACATATTAGGGAGTTGTGTGATGTGAAGAAAGGAGTAAATGAGAGAATAAATGAGAGTACATTGAGATGGTTTGGTCATATGGAAAGGATGGATGATAGTCAACTGGTTAAGCAGATGTATAGTGGTGAGTGTGCTGGTAATCAACTGGCTGGGAGACCGAAGAAAAAGTGGATTGAGTCAATAAAGGAGTCTGGAGGAGAGGTATGAGAGTGTTTCAGAGGCGAGAAGAAAGGTGCATAATAGGTGTGAATGAAGAGGGTATGGTTGTGGGCCTAGCCCAGGGGATGAACCCCACATTAACGAGATACCACAATGAGGGTCCATTGCAGTCTCGAGAAACCCTAGGGTGGATTTTTCTGACAGCGATGAGTTCTCACTTAAGGGTATAAAGGGGATGGTAAAAGGGGGAGGGGGGCTTTCTTTTCAACTTGCATCATGTTCTATTACTTTTCTGTTTCTGGTGTATGTGACACACCTCACTCCCAATCTGGGGAAAGGAGGTTGATGATGATGATATTATCCTGAATATTGATTATAAGATATGATAGGCTATATAATTCTTTAACAAGGTAAATGATGACATTTTTTCAGATTTTTTTATAGTTAACAGCTAGTACCGTATGTTGAATTATAAAATAAAACATACAGT
This sequence comes from Trachelipus rathkii, assembly GCA_015478945.1. Classification (NCBI taxonomy): domain Eukaryota; kingdom Metazoa; phylum Arthropoda; class Malacostraca; order Isopoda; family Trachelipodidae; genus Trachelipus; species Trachelipus rathkii. The sequence continues at coordinate 19,180 of JABUQX010101116.1, read as the reverse complement.
ACTTTTTATCATCTAGAGTAAGTACTTTGCTCTTGCAACTGATTTGTCTATGAAATGGTTTTAACAAAATATCTATACAGTAATGAATGAAATTGTTAGTGTGGCATTATTTCTTACACTTAAACAAAACCTTGCTATTTTAAAAAAAAAACAGATGCATTTTCAGCAATATTGATTATACAAATTGCTAATTTATTTTCCTTAAAATTCTCATTAAATATTTTGAAAATTATATAGAAGTAGGATATAATCACAAACCTTGTTAACAATAAAGTTCTCCAGTTTTATTGACGTATTCAATGACATTTCAGCATGTATATTTAAAATTCCCTTTATAATTTTGGAAGTATGATTTTTAACATTAAAATAAAATCCTTAACTGCACAATTTTTTCCTTTAATATAATTTCATATCCTGTAGTTTTGTAAGCTAATTGATAAAATTAATGAATTCATTTCATAAATTTTTCAATACTTTAGTAAATTGGTATTTATTGGAGATATGTCAAACTATATATAGCTATATATAGACAGACCCTAATATACCGGATGTTAATAATTTACAGTGCTATACTAATGCACTTAAATCAGGTCTGCACAGGGCTTGTAGCGGAGTTTCTGACTCCAAAATAAATGAAAATTATTTTCATGTAACTTTGACAAAGTAAAAAAAATAACTGAAGGACTGAAAAAATGCTCTGGTTATTAAGAAAAAAGTGAAAAGAATTTACAATTTCCATTACTAAAATTCAATGTGACCTAACTTATTTACTATAATATGTTATTTACTTAATATTTTGAGATGCTAAAAACTATGAAGTAGGTTTTAAATTTGGTCAAATTTTCTACAGATATTATAATAATGAAATGTTTTATTATGTCTATATTGTATCGAGTGATTATATTTAATGATATAAATAAAACTATACTTGAAAATACACTTAGTGTATTTGGTTACATAAGATAGCTAATTGATTATAAAAATTAAGGCTATTTAAACTTTTTTGGAAAAAGTCTGAAATGAGACTCGTTTTTCATTTTTTCAACAGCAACTTATAAATTTTCAACAATACGTCTTTTTTCAGATGCTTCTTTCTGAACATTACTGACACCTTCCAGCATCGCTTGGGCACAAGCTTGCTTCACTAAAATCTTTGTTCTTTAAAGCTCTCTTCAATCTTTCATTAGTTTCCAATACCAGTTTGCCTGCACCTCCACTTTGCTCTGCCTCTTCTTTTCGTAGCTTCTTCAGCATTTGTTCATCCAGAATTTTGATAACACTTTTAACTCAATTTCTTTTCTGTTTGCTCTTCAGCTACTTTTCTTTGTCTTGTTCAGCCTTTGCAGCTTCATCTTCGAGTCTCCTTTTTTCTCTTTCTCTATCCAAGTAAGCAATGTATTGTTTATATGCTAAACGTCCCATGGAAAGGAGCTCTGGAGTTAGAGAAATAAGGTAAGGTTTGTTATCATACATTTTAAGAGCGCTTTTAACAGTGATTAAAGCATTTAACGTTCTCTCTGACATAGATGACCTGGTACTTGTAAGAGTTCTGCCTGATGTGGAAAATGCTCTTTCCACATCGGCATTACCATGCGACAGCGACAGTGAAGCTTTTACTATTCTTTCAACTGTTGGAAATCTTGAACTGTTTACTGATGGATCGGTTTTATTAAAAAACTG
>JABUQX010101116.1:0-12500 GCA_015478945.1 Trachelipus rathkii | reverse complement strand
GTGTGTCATTATCTTGCGCTAATGTATACAGACTTATTTGAACAGAAACAGGTAGCTCCGCTAAAAACAGCTCCTGAGCGAATTTCAGGTTATTTTCCACAAGCAGTTCGAAGTTTTTGTGTCCTAATACTTCCTTTACACAGCTGATATTATGGCTCAGAAGTTAATTCTTTTCCATTCCTTTCTTAAAGAAGTCTCTAACACGCTGCCTTAAAGCGGGGAGGTAAGTCTCTTTTATTCGGTTCATCAATTGTTCGTAAGAATTCTCTTTAAGAGGAAATTGGATGGTCGACACTAAGCTGTTCGGTAGGATTGAAGCTTAAAAGTCTTACTTTCTCAGCCCCATCATGAATCCCATTGAGTTTGAAGACAGCATTCGTAGCTGAGAGCCAACTCATGATGCTGTAAGCATCAGGCTGGGAGCTGGTTGGAGGTTAAAGAGTTCGCTTTGTTTTGGTGCGCTTTTGTGTGGGCGTGCCTTCTCAAATGGGTAGAAGACTTAAGTCTTGTTCACCTGGGGCATATATTCACGATCACTTCCCAAAGTTGAAGAGGTTTCCTCCCTCAAAGAGGGAGAAGGTGATTTCTGGGGCAATAGTGACTTTCTTGCTTGCTTACCTTTGGGAGATAGCTGCTTTCCTCTCCCAACTGAGTTTGGGGGAAGTTTTCTTATTTCCTGCCACCATGTTTCTCTATCAGAACAAAGAACTTTAGTTTTATAAATTCACTTCGTTAGAGAGAGTTTCTCTTTTAGACTAAGGGCTCTCATTCTTAAATTCCAAGTTTTGATTTGTTAGGCCCAAAAAAGTTTGTTACAAAAGTTTGAAAGGTTTCTTTGTCAGTTACTCTTTCAACCCTACGACTTTTTATACACAATTTATTGTTTTTGTTTATAGCACTGTGTTCATTTTTCTTTCATGAAATATTTAAACAAAATAACTTTTTTAATTACTGACTGCCTTTATTAGCGTTTGTGAAGTAATATTATTGATTATCACTTCTGTTAATTTTTTAAATAAGGCAATAAGACCCTTTTTTTCTTTATAAACTCAAAACGCTATTCACATGTTCACCGTGGTTTTTGTGAAAAATATACAAAAACAATCCAAGGCTAAATTCCACTGCTCTTGTGATGAGTATCATTGTGTACCAATCTTTATTGTCGAAATAACTCCGATTGTTATTTTATATAGTACTAACCATTTCTCGAACTTCTTCTGGGTTCACCAAAAAGTTGTGGACTGGTAGTGAATAAAACATATCCAGTCTCGCCCAAGTTACTAACATTAAGATATTTATACTATTATATCATTACTAATGGTAATTTAGTGAAAGGGTATATATAGCGATATATATTGTCAAATTATTATGTATTATATCGAAAATACGTTCTATATTATTCTTGACTTCAAGATAATTAAATAATATAATTAGTATATCAATAAATAAAATGTACTAATATAAATAACTGATATAAGTAAATGTTTTTTTTATAAATACTATATTTAGATATATATATTTATCTCGAAATATAAGTACGTATTTATAAGATAGAGCTTTTAGACCAAAATTAGATTATTAACTATTATATAATTAAAAAAGGATTTTCTTATTTAATTGATTTATATTATTAATTACAAAAATTATAATAAAATAAATAATTAGGACATACTAGTTATATGATTTCATTTTTCATACGCACACCCAGTGCTAATTATATATATATATAATCTATTAGCTAGAGTGTATCCTAGTTTTCATAACTCCTCAGTGCCAAATGAGCAGTCCCCTCCATAGTACTTTACCTCACTGTCTGATTACCAAAATTCAATATTGCTATCAGCTCTTAATTGGTAAGGGATTCAATATTTTGAAAATCAGTTTTATGTAAGCTAAAATAACCTAAACGGTATTAAGTGAATGACATTGTCACATTAAACAAAATTACTATATAAGTTTTCTCCATGTGATATATAGTATGTAACTAAAAGATATTAGTATAGCTCATTATTTCGTTACCGTAGAGAACGTATTTGGGCATACACAGACCTCGTCATTACACCCTCTATTAAATATATAGAGGCCTACTAAAATAATTGATCTTCTTATCTGAAATTCATATAAGACTATATTTAATATATATATATATATATATATATATATATTAATATAATATATAAATTATATATATATATTAATTATATATATAATTTATATATATATATATATAATAATATATATAATATATTATTATATAATATATATATATATATATATATATTCATATATATATATATATAGTCTTAAATTTTTAATTTTAAATGTGTATTGCATATCCAATCAAAATTATGTCCTGATACTAATTGACGTGTTGACATAGGAATATCGAATTGACACTTTACTTAATTGCAGAATTTTCTCTATAAATTATATTTTAAATAATAATTCCGACTACATTTAAAACTAAATTGGTTAATGATAATTTTTTCATAATTTTTATTTCTTCTGTTTCAATATTTTATTGTTTACTTAAACTTTATTATTATTAATCTTTTATTATTCAAGTTACGCAATGGAATATATTACACTTATTTAAATTGAATTTAATATTGTAACAGGTTAATATCCATTTATTATTAACTTTTATATTTTAAACTTTTAGGAAATATTTTCCGAATGTAGTGAATTAATTATCCAAATTGGTGAAATTTGGCACCAGCGTATATATGAGTTACGTACCAAATAACTATATTTACCAAATAAATTGTTAACATTGAATGTCGAGTGTTATATATATATATTGTATGTATTATATCATAACAAAGAAAAACAATCTTAGAAACATTTTACATGGCGTTTTATTCTTTAATTAATGTTGACATAATTAAAATACCTTTTATTCTTATTTTCTGTCACTTTGCTCAGTGAAAAGCAAAGTGATGTATAATTATAGAATAAGTAGATATTATAAGTCTCAATACCTTACCTTCAATTAGTTATTATACTATCATATATTTCCAAATTTTTTGACAACAACCTCGTTTAAGACTTTAGATCAAGAAACAATTTATCATATATAATTTAAAAGCTAAAACTAGTGAATATTATTAGCTGAAGTCTTTTGAAGAGAAAAGACTCGTTCTCTTTTACACGTCGAAATATTGTATATACTACAGTTATCTATACTTGACTAGATACGACAATACTATGCGAACCTTATAATATCTCTAAGTCTTATTTAGATACGATGCATTAAGTTTCAGTGATATTTCTCTTAGCGGAAATACCATATCTTAATTATCTAATAAGAAATTACAGCTACTTATAATTCACAACTATATGATATAAAAACTTCAGTTGATCGGGTCCAATCAGACGAATTCAGATCAGACCTTCATCTACACTGAAAGACAAACTATCTCAACATGGCACAACGAAGACATAACACATTAGTTTTGTCAAAATATTTATACTTACATGGTGTGAGATGAAGTGTATATCTCGAAAAGGTAATTGATCATTATATATAATATGTCGGGACGAATCAATAGGACTGATGAGCACATTAGATCTATGTCCCCGCTCCCTTAATTAAGTGATATTAGGATGAGGTGAGAAGAAAAGTGTAGGGTGCGAGAATATCGACGTGCTCACCTTCAGGTAGGTGAGGTCCATATCGGAGATATTGTCTCATGTATTGTGACATTAGACTCATTTCTAATAAGATTCTAGGTATGGACTCCTATGGAGGGGATGGAGTGTAGGTCGCACAGACTGTCTGCAAATTATGCTATTATTTCTCATTTCTAGCTCATTATCTAATAGTTCAGAGATAATGTCTCTCTCTCCATTTATTAATATTAAGTTAGTGACATAAAGGAGAGAAAATAGCTTTCTTTTTAACTTTTATACTCAACATTTTTCTAATAAGTTAATTGGGCTGGTTACTTACAAAAGAGTATTTGACCATATATTACAACCTAATATATAAGAGTGAATAGTCCAAATTATTTGATAATATCGCTCTTAAAAAGCAGAGTATTTCTTTGCAAACTGGTATGAGGAGTCCTCGCCTCCTAGCCCGAGAGCCAATAACCCCACATAATAATTACGGCCGCGCCCATTTAAGTAACTAACCTTCGCCACCAAAAAATTATTATTAAATCTCATATATATAATATATATATATATATATATATATATATATATATTATATATATATATATAATATATATTTTAATATAATAATATATATATATAATATAATTAATATATATAATATATATAATTAATATATATTAATATATATATATATATTATATATTAATATATATATAATATCCCTATATATATAGCTATAAGTAATAAAATAAAATTACATTTTTAAAAAAAAGCAACTTAATATAAAAAAATAATGTCATGTAAATAGACAATAAAATTTTGCTGCTGAGCATAGCTCAAAGTTTAAACTCAGATAATTTAAAATTATCATAAAACCAAGCTCACAATACTCTCATAAATATATAATTTTTAAGTAAAATATAAATTATTCTAATAACAATAATTTAAATTAAATTAATTTCAACTTTAATTAAGTTGAATGTTTTTATGTAGAAACTCATATAATGACAATTATTAATAAAAAGATAATCATATACCCTCAAGGAAAAAGTTTAATATCTCAAATTTAAAATGAGGATTAAATACCAACGCCATATAGTTTTAAAGACATAATATTAAAATTAGCTAAACTTAATACTCCGGTAAATAAACTATATATTAGATTATTAATTATATTAGCATATTATTACAAATTTAAATTTACAATTAATAAAAAATTTATAATAATATAAAGTATAAGGTATATATATATCCTTAATAATATATAAGACTAAAATATTATTATTATTATTACCTATAAATAATAAATTGAGCTTTCTCTGATGACTCTATTTAAAGTATATATAATTTATATTAAATCTTTTTTAAAGACAATACAATATTATTTTATTTGCATAAATAAGCCTGAGAGCCCTATATACAATCTTGAATAAGAGTCGATGTTGATTATAATAGTTTATATGATAAAATCTCCTTATTTCGCGACCCTCGGTATATCCGCTCGCGCGCCCCTTGGCCTGGTAGTCTCGCTGCCCCCTGGTTGAGAAACGCTTGGTCTAAAGGTATAGATTATTTAAATGTTCCACTTGAATTAAATGTGAACATCAAAATACTGACAATTCCTCTTAAATTACTCTCTTTGTAAGAAAATACTTCGCTCTGAACATAGATTAAACAAATCGCTGAGAATCAACTAATAATTGGACGTATGTTCTTTGAGAGATAAACAACTCACGCAGTAAATTAATAATAAGTAATAATGTGCAGTTTTAAAGAGGTCTGCTTCTTCTCTTCATTTTAAAATTATAGCCCAACCGAGCACAGAGAATTGCACGAACGCTTGGTTCGCACAACGAATACTAATTATACTATTCAGAGGTGAAAAGTATCATTAATTCGAAAACATAGTACTTAACTAGAATTTTATTCATTATATCATATCTAACTTTTAAGTCGGCATTTTGTTTATCAAACATCATAGAAGTGAGGAATTAAAAATTTTAATATTGCATCACTTAGGAAGGATGCTGTATTAATATTCAAATGCATTTTATTATTTCAAGCTGAGATAAGTAAACGCTTCCATACACTTCCTTAATCACAACAAAGCATAAGAGCATACGCCATACTCCATTTGGGTAACTTATACCTTGTTATTAAACTACGGTGTGGGATTTTTATTAGATAGGGAAATAATCTTAAAGAATCTTTAACACTTTTCAATCCAATCATACTATATATTAAAACGTAATAATATCTGCTAAATTAATATTCGACCCCGTAATATCTGGCGGTCGACAAAATTTTTCCATCTTGTCTTTGTTCGATGATGTGTGCGCTCCATCCGGTGATTCTTGAAACAACAAATAACGGTGTGAACATTGGAGTTGGCACGCCCATGAGTGACCTAAATCTTTTGAACTTTTGATTCAGTTTTGTGCTTCATCAAAAGCAATACATTAGCCTATTGAATATCAATTTGGTAACAAAAATAATGAAATGTTTACATATATATATTAACACTTTTCTTTCCTCTCAAAGTCAAACTTGTTTACAAACTGAAGACTGTGTTAATATGAGAGTGTAATATACAGCTCAAGAGTGTGTGGCATAAAAAAGCTGCTCAATTTATATATATACATACAAATATATTAGAATGATGTGCCTTAGTTAACTTACTTTGTTTGAAATTTCAAAAAATGCCTCGTACTTATAGTTAAAGAATTATAATTTTGATCAATTTCAAAGTTTGATCACAAAATATGTCTCCTCTAAACCCCCTAGTATGTCCTTAGCAATGAGCTGCTATGGAATTAGATTTGAGACCTTAACAAATTATGAGAGAGTGCATAAGTGAAAATAAGCACAAATGAAGAAAATGATTTCTATGCTCAGAGGTTACACTTTCATAAGCTTATTCATGCTTGGCAAGCTATACTCTATTTTAAAGATAATTAATTCGAGGAGGCAAAAATGCTTTTATTATATATATTATATAATTATATATATATAATATTATATATATATAATATATATATAATATATATAATATTATAATATATATATATAATATATTAATTATATATATATATATATATATATATATATAATATTACTATATATATAATATATATATATATATATTTCTCAGAAGTAAGAAATTAGATTATATTTAGTACTTTATAGAGTATATATTATATATTATTTACTCCATAGGTGATATTAATATATATATAATATATATATATATATATATATATATATTATATATTAAATATATAATACGGTTATATATATATATAACCTATCTATTTATTATCTACATAGAAAAAAAGAAAGTATTATAAAGAAAATCACTTTTTTAATCTCAAGAAGGATTATACGCAAATGAGGGTCAAGATAAATATATATTAAACATTTATATTCATATTAACATTTCTATTAATTTTATCAGTTTCAAATTGAGAATTAAATATATTAAATATCACACAATTAATATCTTAGTTCTAGATTTTTTGTTTGATTAAAGATAATTATCCATAAAATAATTATGCAATTTATGAGACGAAATTGTCAATCCTACTTGTATGTTGTTTAGTGGGCATAGTAGAAATAAACCTAAATAATCTTTTCAAGTATAGAAAGTTTAACTGTAATATTAATAAATTTTTTTTATACAATTTATGATAATAAAATTAAATTCTTATAACATGTGTAGTGTATATAATGAAAATAAATACGCCTTTATATAATAATTTAATGTATAAGAGATATTCATAATTATTATATATAAATATTTGTTTGGTATAATAAACACTATAATTATATAACTTTATAAGAATATTATAATTATAATTTAATATCTATATAATTTATTTGCCAATTAAAAACATTAATAGTCTATATAAAGAAATTCTATGGCAATTTATATATAACTTATCTTTATACTTTTATAAATTAATATATATACCTAGTATGTATATATATTATATATAGTTATTAATATATATATAATATATATATATATATTATATAATATATATATATTATATATATAGTTTAATATATATTATAATAATATATATATTATATTAATAATATATATATATATATATTAAATAATATATACATATAATTACATGAATTATATATATATATATTAATAATATTATATATACCGTATGATAATATATTATATTATAATTAATTATATTATTATTAATATAATATATTATATATATATATATATATTATATATATATATATATATATTATATTAATATATATATAATATTTAATATATATATATTTATTAATATATATAAATATATATTTAATATAATGATATATATATATATATATATATTATATATATTAATTATATATTATTTAATATATATATATATTAATATATATATATATTAATATAATAAATAAGTCTTATAAGGATAATAATGGAAATAAATAAATTAAAAGTTATTTTGAGTTGAAATAAATAGGCAGACTTTAATAGTTGCTTACAGTTTTTTATTGATATATATATATATATATATATATATGTACCTAATTATATAATTACTTGTCAATAATAATATATTCTAATATAAATAATATTATTTACCATTTTTTATTATCATTTACATTTACTTATAAATTTATATATATTAAGATTTATAGGTTTTATTTTATGTAATTTAAGGACTATTTGTAATACAAGGAATATTATGTGAAGCAGTAGGATTACAATATTATTAATATTAAAACGGTTTATAAATATAAAACAATCAGCTGTACTATTATGCGTGTTACTATAATCCAATTACTCTAAAAATCAGGATCATCAAAACAATACAGCATTTATAACCTGAAACTATAAGCTTTGCAACCTCATATATATATATATATATATATATAGTCCCTGAACTTCATCAAATATAAAAGTAAGTGAGGGCAGGTAAAAATAAGTGAGAATATGTGAGAGCAAGTAAGTGTATATTTATACTATTTGCAAAAATTCCTGCAAAAAAAAAAGTCAAATAAATATTACTATGAGTATATACTCCCCATAATTCATAGGGTAATTTTAGTTGGTAATTTGGTGTATCTTAAATTCGATTAACTATTAATCATATATATATATATCATATAATGATATTATTGTCAAGATTTTTTAATTTGAGTAATGAATGATATCAATAGCTGTAATATCTCCTCAGATTAATAAAACAAAACACTTTTTCAGACATTAGAGCGTCTTTATCAGTGTGCAATTAATTAGGCAAGCATTGTGAAGTCCTAAAGTCCATGGATGAGTTTATTGATTATATGATGATTTATACAAGCATATATTTTTTTTGATAGTATCAAAAAAATATCATCTTTATTTCGTTGAGTTATAATTTTTTTTTGTTGTAGCTCACGACAGAACATAAGCCTTCTATTACCATATACTTATATTGTATATAATATTTGTTTTAATTATACAATAATTTTTATTCTACAATCGCTTGTACACTGCGTACATTGAGACTACAGACTATTATTGGTTCAATACTATTTCTCATATGGTATATGACAATATATAAAATCAAATATTTTATCGTATGATTTAGTTCATGCGTGATAAATTCTTAATTATCTCTTGCTCTTTGTGTCTCAAGACTGCCCACATTCTTCTATTGGTGCTACTATAGAGTGAATCTTGGATCAATGATACCTCATGGTGACAGATATATATTTACAATATGTTCGAACTCAACTAATATATGTTATGTTAAGACTTGAGTATTTTCGTTTAGCTACTAATAGGTTTTTATAACTCTATTGCTTTTGTATTACCAAATTATATATAACTTAATATTATTTTGAAGTATCAATTTCACAATGTGGACATTCTTACACAAAACATGGCTTCTCCATCTACCGACCTATCGGCCACTGACCTTGATGTCTTTAACTCTCTCATACAAGAGAGAGACGAGAACAGATGTTCATCGTCGGTTGATATAACTTCTCTCACCTCTATCTCTTTGTCACTCTCTCTTCTCAACCATATGACCAAACAATAAATTCTAGAAGAGAGAATAATACCAAATCAGTTTGTGAACCTCATGATTTTAAAATATGACACGATATAAGGAAAGAAACTAATTTATAGTGCTCTCGCAAGAAAAAATAGTAATTTAATTACAAACATAAGATTTCTGCGAAGAAGGAAATCGCCCTTTAGGAAGACTGATGTACGAATAAAGGCATTATGACTTGTTAAATTTTTATCCCATAGTAACTATTTGAACTACCTATTCGTATTTTTTAATTCCTCGTATATCCATCAATAATTAAACTGTTAAAATATACAAAAAATAAATATAAAACACTTCACGTAACACAAATCGTTATGTACGAGAAATTATACTAGGGCTCTTAATAGAGAAGAACATTCTGTTATCCTATGTGATGCCCCCACTGAACAATCTTAATTCTAAAGATTGGTAAGTTGCTTATGCACACAATTTACACAATCTTTCATAAAGTTGTGTCAATTTGTGTTTTGTTAACACAACTTTACTAATAGACGTGAGAGGTTATGTATAGGATATAACTATTATGTAAGAGATCGTTCTCTATTTATAACTATTGAAAAACCTATTATAAATTACTACTGAAAGAGGGTACTTACTATTCGAGAAGAATGAACTATAAATGCAATAGCAAAAATGTTACTTTAATAAGATTAATATATAATTTTGTTAATTACCCGATTGTTCATATTCGAAAATTTATCTATATCAACTTATTCTTGAATGGAAGCTCATATTATCACTTATTTTTACTATTTGTCTCTCTCTCTAAAATCAACGTAATAGCATCATGCTTTACTTAGAAGCCAAAGAGAGTTAAAGGTGTAGAGACAATCTTCTCCAACCATCCTTTAGCTCATGGCTTTAGATATTCGTTCATAATATTTGCAGGTGAATATAAAAAGGCACAGAGCTTAACCAGTCTTTGTATAAAAATATCTTTTGTGTGTTTTATTATTCAAAAATAGCATTCGACGCTAGGCTATTAATGTTCATAAATGTGAATACAGGTCTTTTTAACTATGCGTGCTCAATATGCGATTAAATGCGATACTTAAGACTATCGTTCCTTGCCGTGAATCGCGTGTCCTTCAAATTCAGTGGCTTCTTATATTGTGACACTTTATGTAGCTTAGCAAACTCAAAATGTTCAATGCTCCCTCCCATAATTCCACAAGACACGTTCTTTGAATAAAGACCTTCAGGATGAAGGATTGACTCCAAATGATCTATCAGGGCTTGAATACCACATTAACAATTTGCTATATTCCTCTGGAACCTCGACTGGTAAGGATATAAAAATATCTGACAGGTTTGTCAAATTCATGAGGATTTTTGGAAATATGTGTGAAGACAAAGTCATAGGATCATAGATAGTTATGCAAACGATAACTAATATAAGATCATTAGTCATTTATCTATATACTTCATTTCTAGTGCTTGATTTTGTAACTATTATGAAGACTAATCTCTCGAGCCGACGCAAATTTTTCATCATTATGAAGAATAACTTGTTATTAAACAATAGTGTCCTCTCTAAGGAGACACTAAAATTATCCTTCAATCCTCTTTTGATATTTATATATACTCTATGTGGTTCTCCCTTCCCACTTCTCACTCACCGCGTATTAAGTTGCGTGGAGGAATGTCCATATATTTATTGCGCGTGACTCTGTCCTTAGCACTTTTAATCTCTCCTAGCGTTTCGTTCCACAGTTATAGTAAGAAGGGCTTAACCCTCTTCTTAAGATTGGCTTCTTCCCCACAGAGTGAGGAGAAGTCCTTATTACTTTTCCAGAGCAAGGAAAAATTATTAAGGGTAACTTCTATAATTTTACTCTCATAAATAAGTAGATTGAACGCTTTCCTCCCCTTTTTTCTTCCCCAAAACAAGTGGAGGATGAAAAATTGGAATTTTCAATTTGTGGATAATCCAATTTTAATAAAAATTGAACTAATAACATTAAATTATCACCCTCGCTCCCACCCATTTCATGAATATTTTTATATTATTACTTTTTTTGAGCAAAAAGGTTATGAAATTAATTTATTTCAAAGTTTTTTATATACCTCATCTCAAATATAATTAAAAATATAAATTTCCAAATTATGCCAAACAAACTTTTGTATAATATTGATAATAAACTCTTCATACAAAAATTTAACTTGTGAAAACTCAATATTTCCATATCAAGAATTATGTTCTTTTATAAAATACTAAAATATATATTATGATTACTATATTGCGTAATTTTAGTCAAAATAAAAATTTGTTCTTCATCCACCATAATAGATAAAGACTGTAAAATGGCGACATAAGAAAAATATAATTTTTCATCTCATTACGGTTATATAAAATGATGTAAGAAATACTACAAATATCTAATATGTTTATTTATTATACAAGTCCATAAAAAAGAACTTTATCATCATTATTTCTTTCCGATATATGGTAAGAAAATTATACTACAACAAATAAAAACTATAATTGACTTCTACCAAAGAGTATAAATTGATTTCACATAAAAGGGAGGAAAATGATTATTTTATTTTTATTTTAATATTATTATTAATTTATTTTATTATTATTATGGAAAAAGAAAAGTACTTACCATATTCTTAAAAAAATTTATTTTACAGATTAAAACATCATTACCAAAGAGTGGTAGCTTGAGGTGTCTCATTTGAATAATGAACACCCCCACCTTTATAATCAAACTTACATACTAATATAACTACAGAGATGAGTGAGGTTCAGGATGAGATATGTTATATTATTGTACTTGAGGGAAACTCTGA
>JABUQX010101115.1:22500-30259 GCA_015478945.1 Trachelipus rathkii | reverse complement strand
AGGTGTAAGCACGGGCATTACCTCCGAAGTGGAGTAAGGCCTCAGCCCTGGGCTGAGGCCCAGAGCCCGATGATGAGTTTTGTAAATGATGAGTTTTGTAAGATATTACTGTGTTACCTGACGATGATGTGTTAGAAACGTGAGCCTAGGTTAAGTTTTTGTTGAGTAATGTTAGGTTTGCCTGAATTTTGCTAATGTCTACGTTTATTCATAGTTCAAATGATGCTATACTAGAGAAGTGTGACACTTTGATGAAGATAGTGTCAAATCATAGGTTGATATGCTGGTATCTTTGATAGATTGATCACTTTGTTAAGGGATTTTGTTAGATAATACGTCTTTACCTGTTACATAAGGGCTAAGCCCAAAGGGATGTGCCCTTACCGCTTACACCCTCTTCAGGGTACCCTGAGATGGGTCTTCGTGCATCTCTCTGGGGTGATCTCAAAATAGTGCTTACAGTGCTTACAGTGCTAACAAATCGTCTCTGTATGATGCGCTGTTGCTTAATCTAACAGTTTTGAAATGATATTTTCTGAAAGGGGGAAGTGAGGGTAGTCTGCTTACACCCCTTCGGGATGATCCCCCCTCGCAGGATTCGCACCGGCGCATCCCCCTGGGATTTCTCTTAGAAGGTAATGTGTTGCTTTAGATACTCTTGGTTAATGAAAACTGTTTATTCGTAAGTTAGGTACGTTATGTTAAATATTACTATGACAATGTGAAAATAACACTGATTTGTTAGAGAAATGATGAGTTTTTGTAAGATATTACTGTGTTAACTGACGATGATATGTTAGAAACGTGAGCCTGGGTTAAGTTTTTGTTGAGTAATGTTAGGTTTGCTCTAGAATTTTATAATAATGGCTATGTTTATTCATACTTCCACTGATGTTATACTCAAAACGAGTGACACTTTGTTGAAGATAGTGTTAATTCATAGTTCAAGATGTTGGTATCTTTGATAGATTGGTTATTTTGTTAAGGGATTTTGTTAGATGATACGATTTTACCTGTTGCTGATGTGCGAGAAAAGTGGGAGCATATCGAGTATTGTATGACCTATTAGCTACTTTACCTTTGATAAGTAGGGGATTTTCAGGATGTTTGCTGATTATTCATACGCGAGGTATGTTAGGTTTGCCTTTGTATATTATATTCTTAGTTGCTGTTATGATATCATGAGTTATTTTCCTAAACAGAACAACAGCTTTGAAAACACAGCCTACAGTACCTTTCTCTAGATGAACTTTACTAATGTAAACATCAGTTACAGGGATATATTAGCCTCTATATTATCTAATATACCCCTGTAACTGATGTTTACATAGTATTTCCGGTCAGGTGACTGATCATCGCCCAAAGTGAAATTGATTCCAACCCTCATACGAATCCTATCATAGTCTAAGTCTTGTAATATAGAATCAATGACTTCATTAACAACCATATCGAATGATGCTTCAAGATCATCATCGAAGACCAATGACTTCATTAACAACCCTATCGATGATACAACAGTATCTAACGAAATGTGTCTTAAAGTGTTGATCATAAGAGTTCTTGATTAAGAATACCCCTTCGAGTAGCTCACTGATTTATATATAACTCCTCTCTCTAATCTATACAGGGCTGCCTAGTCACCTATGTATGATGCACCGTTGCCCGACCTACCAGTTTGTTTAATAAATATAATAAGTATTGCATCACTTTATGCAAATGGATAAAGCATAAAATCCTTTTCATGTTTCATGTTGAAATTTTCTGAAAGGGGGGCGTAGTCTAAAAAGAGATAAGCCTAAAAATATTTCAGGTTTTACTATTGCTTAATGTTTTGTATGATACTCTAAATGCTACGTAAATCAGTTGTTAATGTGAAATTAACATTGATATGTTAGAGATATGCTTGAAAACGAGTGAATAGGTTACGTTTTGTATGCTGTGTTAGGTACTTTACCGCTGTTAAGTATGGAACTTTGTTAATGTTAGTTGTTTATTCTAGCATAAGGTGTGTTAGATTTTGTTATTGTACAATATATTCTTAGTTCTGGTAATGCTATGTTAGCTTTATTAATGTGGAAACAATGTTACGTTAGCATATATTCGTTGGTTGGTATATAAAGAACTTATTCTTGTACTATGTTATTGTTGTTGTTGTTGTTGTTGTTGTTGTTGTTGTTGTTGTTGTTGTTGTCGTTGTCTAGCGAGAATATATACCCTTTTGAACTGATATGGTTCATTCGTACGTCGTATTCTTGTTTACTTTCATCTGATTGGTCGAAAGAAAGAATCTCATTACCTTTTAGATCTGTTTATACATATGAATTTCGTCAGTAAGACATTTTTCGCTGTACTGGTACGATGACCTCTCGTTCTGCTTCTACAGACGTCCTCTTTACGAGGATCTTTGTAATACCCAACGATGTGTCATTCACATTTTTTCGTAAAACGAATGGAGAGCAATATATTACCTGTATTCCAATTGGAGGTGCAAGTAATATACCTTTAATCATATCGGTTGAAGAATTCCTCAAGATTATCGACAGCCTTGAAGCTTGGCTAAAGGCTGAGTATGTGTCATCTGTGACATCGTCTCTTGATGAAATCAGAGGTGACAGCTTGAGAGGCTATAATAGAATAGATGTTGCTTTCACTGCATCTGATAATGTTAAAAGTATTGATGTACGCAACTATTGGAAACCCAATGATGCTGTTACATTCATGCGTACGTGTATAGGTTTCACTGTTCAGACATCTGCAAATATAATGGCTTTGTTTGATATGAAAAACGACTTAAAGTATCATCTTAAAGTTGTTGCCGTACTCGAGGACTTAATTCAAATAGCTCATGGTGTAATCTACGATATTTACACCGAAACATGTGGGTTCCCGTATAACTCAGTATACAGAAATGCATTAATAACTATCAGCCAGGATACGTTTACTTCTCTCTGGCGGGAGCGAGTGAGTGCTGTTGAACCGAAATATGCAGAAAAATGGTTTAGTGCAGCAAGTTGTATTTATGCATACATCCTTTCGGATGGTGTTGAATCTCTTGAGAAACATATAGAACTTGCTCAATTTATACAGAATCCTATGTCACTCTGATTAGATGGATTAATATATTTAAAATAAAAACTTATATGTATGAATGTATTTATTTATTTAATGTTCTTTTTTGGAAATTATATGTTATACACCTGAAAACATGTTTTACTGGCCCCTTATGTACGCTTTGTTGTTTAAGATGTTGGGGCTGGCTGTTTATTCGTGTAGCGGTGTTCATAGTTTAGCTTTACAGAGAATAAAACTTACTTTGTTTGTCTTTACCCAATAGGTATTATGCTAGTGTTAAGTGTGGATCTTTGTTAAGGTTAGCAGTTTATTCTTGCTTAAGATGTGTCTGGGTTGCCTTTGTACATTATATTCTTAGTTCAGCTGATGCTATTAATGTGAAAGCTTTGTTACGTTAGAGTATACTCATCGGTTTGTATGATAATTACACACGGTTATGGCAAATTTTTGTTACATATCATCATGTTAATGTAAAATTAACATTGTTATGTTAGAGACACGCTTGACAAAGTGTGAATAAGTTAGGTTTTTGGATGTTATGTTAGTTACTTTACTGGTGTTAAGTGTGAAACTTTGCTAACGTTAACCATTTATTCCTGTCTAAGATGGACTAAGTTTCTCATTGTGGGTTATATTCATAGTTCAGATGATGCTAAGTGAGCTTTATTACTGTGAAAACTTTGTTACGTCATCATATATTGTTTGATGTTTGTATAAAGAACTTGATTTTATGTTATGTTTATCCAAAAATGATACTCAAAATGTGACCTTAATCAATAGATCAATAGATCATAGATGGTCCTGAGGGTGCCCTGATGCTGGCTGGATGGGGGTTTGATTTAGTGATTTACTGCTTTAGGGTATGTAAAAACGTAAATTTGTAAGTTATAAACATAAAAAGAATAAGAAATTTTATTTCTTGATTGTTCTGAAACCATTATTTTCGAAATCAACAGACCCAATAACATATATAAGGACTTCAACATTGTATCATTACACAAATATTTAATAAATCGCCACCGCACCGGAGCCAGCATCGGTGCAGCTGTCACCTCCTACCTCATTCTTCTTCCACCTTCCTCATTCTTCTTCCTTCCTCATTCATCCTTCATCCTTCTTTCTTCTTCCTCTGTTTTGCACTCTGTGCTCTTTTTTTTCAGTCGGGACCCCCTAATGGGGGTCCTAGACACCCTATACGGACTTATAACCATCATATTCGAACTCTACGACCTCGATAACCCTTATAAGGACACCAACATTGTTGTTATACGACTGTTTATTAACTCGGCACCGCAGTGGCTCCAGCACCGGTGCCGGAGCCAACTCCTCAGATTCACATACTAACTCCTCATTCTAGAAATTCAACTCTGAATCCTCTCAGCAAATTCCCAGCTTACGTCTTCAATAATATTTAATTTTTATTGGTGGGTCCTCTCTGGGACCCACGCAGGCGTAACTTCGTATACACCGAGGTTACCTCATCATCTAACACCCCTCCAAATTTTAGCACGATACGATAAGTTCGGAGTCGGAGGCAGGCTGGCTCTCAACGTCGGAGTCGGAACCGGATGCGAAGAAGAAACCGCGGCGGAACGCAACGTCGGAGTGCGTAAAAAAACGATCCCTTACAGTCAGCTGATTTCAGATTCGATTTCGGAAATCGAATCTTCGACGTAATAATAATAATAATACGTGTATGTGTAAGGCGCACGCGCGCTCGTCTGTGCTCTGTCGGTCAAACAGACCTTCGGTCTGTTTGACCTCCAAGTGCTCGGTCGCCCAAACGCTTGTTAGGCCTAAACTCACCCACGCAGATCACGCCACAAGGGCGTAAGCGCAATATCGGCTCTCGGGGGTGACCACCCTCTATATACATCCTACAGACTTGAAAATTACACGGATTCGAGCTTATCCCATATATACATTATATTCCAAGTTTCAGACCTATAGCTCTTATACTTTTTGAGAAAAAGGTGGAGGCGCGGAGCGGGCATGTATATGTATATGTATATGTATATGTATATGTATATGTATATAATAAGTATTCATGTAATTGAAGGGAAATATATCTTTTCGGTTGATATATATATATATATATATATATATATATATATATATATATATATATATATATATATATATATATATATATATATATATATATATATATTATTTTGTGGGGCGAAAACGGCTAAATCTGGTCTACCTGCCTATGCATATACGTATTTTTAGCGACTTTTGGGCACTCAGCTACCTTCCTGGCTACTTTTCACATCTGGCATTTTTAAGGGGGCTCACTAATGGGGCCCCTTCTTCATGTGCATTTGCCAGCTATTTCATGTGTGTGTATGTGTGGGTGCCAGTGTATGTGTACATTTTTTGTTACTTTCACCCCGCTAGCACCCCAGGTTCTCCCCCTACCCCCCTTTATTCTATTCAGCTATGTTATGATTTCACGTTCTTTCCTGAGCCTTTTTTTTAACCCTTTTTTCGGCATTTTTATCATTTTTGTATATATTTTTAGCGACTTTCTTCAGCTCAGCTACTTTCATGAACATTATTTAGCGCTTTTCCTGCTAAATCTGGCAACCTATAGGTAAATTTCAGTATTTTATCACTTTTTAACTTTTTCTTTCGACGTTTTATCATTCTAGGTATATATTTTAAAGACTTTCTAATACTCAGTTACTTTTCTGGTTCATTTTTCTAGCGCTTTTCTTGCTAATTCTGGCAACCTACTGGTAATTTCAGGATTTTAACACTTTTTAGCCTTTTTCGGTATTTTTATTATTCTTGGTATATATTTTAATGACTTTCTAATACTTAGCTACTTTTCTGAACCTTTATTTAGCGCTTTTCCTGCTAAATCTGGCAACCTTTAGCTAAATTTCAGGATTTTTATCACTTTTTGGTCCTTTTTTCGGTATTTTTATCATTTTAGGAATGTATTTGTAATGACTCTACTGCTCAGCTCCTTTTCTGAACCTTTTTCTATCATTTTTCATATAATTCTGGCTACCTATTGGTAAATTTTCTAGGATTTCTAACCTTTTTGATATATTTTTGCACTTTTTAGTCACTTTCAACTACTCATATACGTTCCTGATCCTTTTTAAAAGCTTATTACTATAATTTATTTAGTTTACCTGTTAACTCTGGCCGATTATTGGTAAATTTTTATAATTTTTTAACTTTTTCGATACATTTTTTATCTTTTTACCACCATTTGCAATCTTTATCTATTTCAGTTATGTCTCTCAATCAATGGATGTGACATTAACCGTTAGGCTTAAATACAATCCCCCAGCAACGGCTTCATATTAGCCATTAGGCTTAAATACTTCCCCTAGCAACGTTAGTCCTAACACCTGTTAGCCTTTCGGTAACCCAGCTACGTTAGCGAGTCATTTTCTGCGTTTGACGCTTACGGTGTCACATTAATGGTATGCGATTTCATCTACGTGTTTGAGTTCAGTAGCCTGCAGCCCGCAGCCCAATTTAAAGTTAGATAAAGTTTCTAAATTGGTTCCAAATTTAAATAAAGAGAAATATATCATTCATTATAGAAATTTAAAAGAATGTTTAAATTTAGGATTAAAATTAGCAAAGGTACGTAGAGTGTTAGATCCAAACCTTCGTCGAAAAATTGTCGAAAGATTATATTTGAAACCTTTCAGAAATTAAATATCCCAAATAAACCGTTGAGGTTATATGATCTTTTAAAATATGTTAAGAGACTAAAAATCCCAAATTTAAAAGAAAATTCCAAACAAATCTATTAATTAAAGGGAACAAATGTTGGCTTATGAACTTGGACATTCTGAAAGATCCTGCAACGCATTGGACATGTTGGTTTAAAAATAATAATGATAATTATTCATGCTACTATTTCTGTTTTTGATTCGTGCTGTGCAGATCCTCCTTTACAATTTGAAAATTATATGAAATGGGATATTTTTTATTATTTTTTATTAAGTTTGTGGTTGAAAGGGAGGACGGTCCTCGGTGTGAAGCTATGTTAGGTGGTGAGCAGCTGGATCAAGTGCCTGAGTAAAATATTTACGATATATGTTGGATGAAAAGGGAACGAATGATGCAGAGTGTAGTAGGAAAGTTGTGAATGGCAGGAAGGTGGCTGGTGCAAGTAAATCGTTGGTGGACGTAAAGGAACTAAGTCTTGAGGGCGCTAGGGTCTTACCTGAGGGTATGTTGTTACCTGTGTTACTGTATAGTAGTGAGACTATGGTCTGGAATAAGAGGTATATAAAGTACAAGGTGTTCAGGTGGCCAATCTTAGGGGTATGTTGGGTGTGAGAAGAATTGATAAAATGAGGAATAAACGTAATAAAGAGTTGTTGGTGAGTGAGGAAAGCGGTAAATGAAAGATAAATGAAAGTACGTTGAGATGGTTTAGTCATGTGGAAAAGATGGATGATAGTCGGTTGGTTAAGCGGATGTTTAGTGGTAAGTGTGCTGGGAATCGAACGGCTGTGAGATCGAACGCTGCGGGAGACCAAAGAAAAAGTGGATTGAGTTAGTAAAGGAATGCCTGGAGGAGAGAAATTCCTGGAGGAGAGGAATGCGAGTTTGATAGAGGCAAAAAGAAAGGTGCATAATAGGATGAATGGCGGGGTTTTGTGAAGGGGGTATAATTGTGTACCCACCTGGGCCAAGGGATGAACCCCCA
>JABUQX010101115.1:0-12500 GCA_015478945.1 Trachelipus rathkii | reverse complement strand
TGTAGCAAACAGGTTTTTCGAAAAGATCCAAATACCCGTTCAACATTTGCGAAATGAAAGCTATGTCTTTCAACGCAAGAAGCATTCGTAACAAAATAAATGAATTTAAAGCTATTGTTTACACAGAAAACTACTATATAGTTACAATCACTGAAACATGCGTTATGCAACTTTTAAAGATCGCGATTTATTTTCAGAATTTCAAATAATTGCGTTAAAATTTTTTTCAAAGATAGGAAGAAATATAGGGAAGGGAGGCGTTATGCTTTATGTTAAAGGTATATATCAAACTAATCAGCTAGAAGTAGCCTGATATTTAGGAGATTATATCATTGGAATTAAAATAGAAACATTGAAATTTAAATTTGAATTTAATAAAACGTTTATCGTCCACCGTCCTCACAATCTGCAGTAGATGTAGCTTTTTATACCGAATTAAGCAAAATTTCAGAAGGGCATACAATAATTGTAGGAGACTTTAACTGCCCAAATATTAACTATAATTTACTTGATGCAGATCCGGAAGGAAATAGGTTACTAAAGTTCTTAGGAGATAATTTCCTTTTTCAAATAATTGATTGCCCAACGAGAGGAAACAATATTTTAGGCTTACTAATAGTGAGTCATTTGAACTTGGTAAGAAGTTTTGAGGTTATAGAGCCTATTGGTAAAAGTGATCATAACATGATTAAATTTACCATTAATATAGAAAACAAAATACATAGCAATTACTTGAAAATTCCATATATTAATAACGCAAATTTTAATGACTTTAAGCCAAGTGCTTTATCTATATAGTAATTGGATGAAATATTAACATGGCCAATGCAAATAATAATGTGGATACGTTTCTACTAATATTAAAGAAAAAGAAAGAATTTGTTCCATTATAAAATAAAACGAACTTTACCATGTTCAAAACCAAGATGGTGGAGAACAATGAAATTAAAGAATTTTTAAAATAATAGAAAAGGCTTGTAAACTTTGGAAAGAACTTCTCCCTCAGCGTAGAAAATAATAACCAATTACAAAGTTTTGGCGTCGAAACGAAAAGACTAATTAAGAGCTGTAAGAAGAAGAAACTATGAAATTAATGATTTGCCGGGAGAGTAAAAAATTAATCCTAAAAAGTTTTTACAATTACGTCAATAATAAAAGTTCCATTAAGGAATCAAATTGGACCACTACTGGACAATAACGGAAACCTAAAGTCGAACAATGCCGATGTGGCAAACATTTTAAATAAACGTTTTTCTCCTTTCAGGATCTTAACCGAAAGAAAATCGAGATAATGTTCTAACATGAAAGACGTACGGGATTTTCATACAAATAGTATTTTAGATACATTTGAATTTAGAAGAGGAATTGCTCTTTCAAATTGCATAAGCTGTAATAAATAAAATGCACCTGCGACAGATGGGATTTTACCGATGCAATCTAAAAAAATTTGAAAATAATATTTAGTAAAACCTCTGATCTCGCGATTACTTTTCAATAAGTTCTTTACAAAAGGCGTTAGTTACCGGCATAATTCAACTTGCAAATATAACTCCTATTTTCAAAAAAGGAGATCGTAAGCTTCCAATAATTACAGACAAATTAGCTTAACTTCTATACCTAGTCAAAATTTTTGTAGCAATACTAACGAATATATTAGTTACAAACCATGAAGACCAAAGGTTAGTCAAAAATTCTCAACGCGGTTTTAGAAGAAATAGATCATGCTTAACAAATTTACTAGAATTCTTTTACTGTAGACTTTCAAGATGTAGATAACTATAAATCTTTTGATGTTATTTACCTAGATTTTCAAAAAAGCGTTTGATACCGTCCCTCATCAAAGATTATTGGAAAAGCTTAGAGCTCATGGTATTCGAGGAAGACTTTTAAAATTGGATTCAAAATTGGTTTTTGGATCAACGACAATGGGTCGTTTTCAATGGCGATTGCTTAGAATGGGCGAATTTTAATAGTGGTGTACCCCAAGGATCTCTCCTGGGTTCAATACTGTTTATTATATATGCAAATGACACAAATGATAATATTTAGGCCCAAATATTTCGAAATTTTGCGGATGATACGGAAACTTGAAATCGCATAATATGATGAAGCAACGACTATCAAATTACTCCAAACGATTTGGCAAGATTGTAAATGGTCAAAAACATGGCCAATGAAAATTTATACCGATAAATGTAAGGTTATACATTATTGGGAGTAGGTAAACATGAATTACGATTACAAAATAGATTGACTCAGTTATTCAAAAGTATGTCAATGAGGAAAGAGGGAATCTCGAGTATTAAGTAATAAGGATTTAAAGTTGCGAGACAATGCCTGCTGAATGCTGTTAAGAAAGCAAAATAAAGCTCTAGGCTTTTATGGCCAGAAATTGAATATAAACTAAAAATATAATACTTCCTCTTTATAAACATTAGTTAGACCTCATTTGAACACGCAGTACAGTTTTGGAGTTCATACCTCAAAAAGACATAGAAAAAATTTAAAGAATTCAAAGAAGGGGACAACCAAATTAATACCAGAAATGAGAGGTAAGTCATACGACCAACGACTATGCGAATTAGATATACATTCTTAGAAACAAGAAGATTGCAGAGGAAAATTAATAGAAGTCTTCAAAATACTAAAATAATTTGACAATATCGATTACAAGCAATTCTTTAGATATGATTTTAACGATGTAACACGAAGTATGGCATAAACTTTGTCCTAAACGATTTTCAAACCAATATAGCAAAGAATTTCTTCACTTACGATGTAAATTGAGAAGTGGAATAGTCTCTCTTATGAAATGGTGGGAACAGCGGCAACATCGATTTATTCAAGAAAAAATTAAAAACACTTTAAATCTGAAATCAAAAATACCGAATCTTACTTTATTAAAACGATAGAAATAGATAAGGTGAAATCAAATGAACATCTTAAAAGTACATCTTAAAAGAATTTGGGCACCCGAACTTATAATGAACAGTTTTAATGTTTTACCCCTTAGAGGTAAATTACTGCAAATGTCTTACCGCGCTTCTAGCGCGCTAAGTCGGTTGTCGCATGATCACACTGATCATCTTAATTTGTATTAACAATTTGATGTCCACCATTTAGGAGGGTTATTTCTAACATTCTAAGTCGGTGACATCATCTGATCCACACTACCAATAATATTTTGTTAATAACAGTTGTGGGTTCAACCGTTTAGAGGGTAATGTATAACGTTCTAAGCCGGTGACTCATCTTCCCTCAGACAGCCTTGAGTGGACTGTAAAGTCTTTGCTAGTCGCTGTTCTGTAGTTCTGGTAGTTCTTCCTCTTCTTCTTCTTCTTCTTCTTCTTATATTATTATATATTATATATATTATTATTATTATTATTTATTATTATTTATTATTATTATTGATTATTATTATTATTATGTTATTATTATTGATTATTATTATTATTATTATTATTATTATTATTATTATATTATTTATATTATTATTATTATTATTATTATATTATTATTATTATTATTATTATTTATATTATATTATTATTATATTATATTATTATGATTATTATTATTATTATTATTATTATATTAATGATTATTATTATATTATTATTATTATTATATATTTATTTTATATTATTATTTTTATTATTATTAATATATGTATTTATTATTATATATGGAAATAAGGTAGTAAATAAATATACTATTTAAAAAATATACATTAAACAGATATTGTAAAACAGTAGACAAGCATCCAACAAATTAAATAAACAAAAATACTTAATAGACTAGCCTTGAGTGGACTATGTAAAAGTCTTTGGCTAGTCCGTTTTCTGTGTTCTTCTTCTTCTTCTCTCTTTTCTTCTTCTTCTTCTTCTTCTTCATCTCTCTCCGAAGGGCGTTGCGTCTCTTTTCTTCCTCTTCTTCTTCTTCTGTCTCTTCTTCTTCTTCTTCTCTCTTCTTTTCTCTTCTTCATCTTCGTCTTTCTTCTTCTTCTTCTTCATCCTCCGAGTCAAAGCAGGAGTCATTCCAAGTGTAGTTAGCAGAAACGATCAATTAGCCGATTAAAGTTGTAGGTATGGTGAAGCTGCTGTCGAGAAAAAGTATTAAAATTAAGCCCATACAAAGATTTGTCGTCACGTTTACCAATAGAAGGAAAGACTTGTGCGTATATTAGAACTAGGAGTAGTGGTGAAAAACATAAGCCAAGCGTTGTGTTCAAAGATTGCGTTAGGTCGAATCTGGATATGTTGTAGGTTCAATAATTAACTGTTCCAGATCGTTGAAAATACTGAATGTTTTGGCCTTCCTCCCCGCCTGCATCAGTGTGAGAGGAACCCAACCACTCAGTGGACGTGTTACAACTGAAATCCCTTAAAGAGAGGACCTCGGCATTTAATGGAAGAAGTAACAGTCTCATTTGAAAGTAGTAAGATAGTTCAAAAAGAACACAGAAAATCTTTCCATTAGGGGCAGAGGTAGCAGGGAAATAACAAGATAATGGATTAGATTTGAAATTTAAAGATTTTAAGCCAGTAGAACATCGAAGTTGGGAGATTCAAGATTCTCGAGAAGTGTTACAGGAGTATTGAGGTTTATATAGGCACAGACTCCACCATTTAATCGGAAATTGTAGAAAAAATTATAGTTGTTTGTTTATTTGAAAAAGAATCCCTGGCTAGCTGGGTCTCAGACATTAATAAAATGTTAGGTTTAGAGTTAGAGACGTGATATTCTACAGATTCATGGTTAGCACATAGGCCACGCACGTTGGCAAAGTCAATAGAGAACCCCCGCCTGCGCCCACCCCCACATCTACTCTGACCAGTCATACGAACAGCCACTCACACAGACAAACACTCACAAACTCACGTACACAATAATTACTAATAGTTAAAACTTTCCAAGTTTACTCAATCCACAAACAGCGTGGCGCACACACACATACACACGCACACACACCTACACACACAAGCAATCGTATACTAACAAAATAACTAAAACTAATGTTAAAACTAAAACTCAAATTAAAAGTACACTAAGGTGATGGTAACCTGCACTAAAACCATAAAATTAAATTTTAAAACCATTATATTAATAAAAAGAAATCTTTATAACTAATATCTTAAAAAGTAAAAAAGCAAAAAATAAAACCATAACTTATATTAAAAATTTAAATCAACAAGTATTCTAATTGTATGGTGAAGTCGGACTCTTCAAAACAGTCACTCAGTGAAAATGTTGCAGAAATGGAAACTGAAGTTATTAGCGACAAACCTGATTTCGACGATGACGTTGGGCTTGATTCCTCAAGTTCAACATCAAGGACCATCAGTCGCCAGTTTGTCTTTGGGCCTATGGATTACTACTGCAGTTCTGCAAAGAATTGCCGGAGGCAGATTGCCTCTTAGTGAACTGGCTATGCATTGCAACACTGCCTTAAAATCTGTGAACGACGAGCATTTTCGGAAATTTATAGATTTTGTAAATACTAGTCTTCAATATAAATATGAGATGGTGCGTGAAGGAAAGTTGCTAAAAGTAATCATACCGGAGATCTATGACGCAGTAAGATGGAGAATTTCACTATTGTTGTCTGAAGAACTGTCATCGTTTTGCTTTGACACTGATTTTTGGAGTTCTATCACTCAACAATCGTACTTGAGTTTTGTCATTCATTTCATTGATTCTAACTGGCAACGAAAAATGGTCGTTCTGTAATTCAAGCCATGTAGCCTTTTACCGCCACACGGCCGAAAAAAATCGCTGCAGATCTTCGAAGCATAATTGAACAATTGGGCTTCCAAGGTAAGATGCACCTTGTACTACGTGATTCAGCTGCAAACATGGTGGCGTCCATGAGAGTTGGGCAAGTCGACGAGGTTAACTGTTTTCAGCATATGAAAAAAATTGTTAATAAGGGGTTCTGGCGCAGCAATCAGTAGCTGAAATGCTTGAGCGTGCCAGCAATGTCGAAAAGGATTTCGCTAACAAACAGGAATACAAAGAAGCTCTACGCAAAGCATTTGATCGCTACCGTTTAAGATCCGCCTTTAAAGTTGTGAAGATTTTCCGAGACCACGAAGCTCACGGACATGCAGTTTCGAAATTAAAAGAACTTGTTGTTCAGGAGTGTCAACAAGATGCAAATGGACAGCCCAGCATTGCAACAACCGATCAGAGTGATCAACCCAGCCCTGGTTCTTCGATGTTCACGGCGTCAGGCGATTACTGGGCCGAGTCAATGGAGCTTATGGGTGGTGGCGATAATAATAGTCCATCACAACACACCGATAAATTAGTCGCTAGCAACATTTCACCTGAAGAAGTTGCGAAAAAGGAACTCGAAGCATACATGGCTGATAATATTCAGTTACCAACAGAAAATCCACTGAATTATTGGAAGATGAAAAGGAAGATTTTTCCGAATCTGGCTCGCGTTGCTCAACGTTTCCTCGCGGCACCACTGAGTAGCGTTTCATCTGAACGACAATTCAAAGTTGGTAAACGCGTGATTACTGACACGCGCTCTCGATTGCTGCCACAGAATGCAGAGATGCTCATCTGGTTAAATTACAATGTTCACGCAGTGAGCAATAGCACTTTCTCAGTCCTCAAGGAGCACAGGGAGTTCAAAAACAAACACAGAGACACAGACATGAATATCAATTGGCTGCTGAGCTCGACATATTACCGCAGTCAAGCGGCAGCGAAGACAGCGACTGCGCGATGAAGGAGACTAACTAAAAGGAAATAAGGAATGTTATTATTAATAAACTAAAAGGAATCTTATTAAAAGGAATGTTATTAACGTTAACGATATACGTTCTTCTTTAAAATTTAAGTAAAGCCGCTTTTGTATCCCAAATTGCACAGCACAAATTACGCTTGCGGGGTTAGTAATTATAATGCAGTAATGTCACATGTTTTTTTTTATTAAATAAAAAAAAATAAAAATAAAAAAACTGCAGCTGGTACCGATTTCACCGCTACCAGGCGCGTCCAGCTTGTGGATCTGCGGTTTACCATGTTTGCTAATAAGTCCGCAGACAGCCGAAGTCAATATATATCAGAAACTTGAAGCCGGATCGCCGCTTCCCGGCACGTGTTCCCGATCCCGATCCTGATCCTGATCCCGATCCCGATCCCGATCCCGATCCCGATCCCGATCCCGATCCCGATCCCGATCCCGATCCCGATCCCGATCCCGATCCCGAATAATTTTCGATCCCGTACGATCACTGATATATATATATTAGAGCGTCCCTTATTTTTTAACTTTCAGAAAATAATATAGACCCCCACCATATATTTTTTCTATGTGTATGACAAACATGTTAAGGTCAATTATTAAAAATTTAGTGCACGAGAACCTGTGCCGACAGCCTGAACGTGTTGAATCCTGTATTCGCTTTTCTGTGGCTTGGAGGCCTTTTCCTTACGTTGAGTTATTTAGTTCACTTGTGTCACTCGTTACACAATGACGCTTGAATTGCGCAGTGATGACATCAACATTTATTTGGTTGGTAGTATTAGTCACAAAATATCAGATAAAAAACTGCCTTCCAATCGATAAGTTTTATTAGTATTATTTTATAACCTTCGTAAAGTTAAACTGACCATTAGTGAAAGTGCAAATTTAGTGTCTTATAAACGTTAGACATGTGTCAGTTGAGTGCTAGAGATGTAGTTTTTGTTATTCAAGCATCAGCAGAGGCTTTGGGACAAGATGCTGATACTTTACCAATTAACCGTTCGTCCATTCAAATAACTAGTGAGAAATTAAGGAACGAGTGTGCAGCTCAAGTGAAAACTATTTTTATAGAGAACCCACCAACTTTTGTTACTGTCCACTGGGATGGATACATTACTTGCCTTGAATGTATGAGATTCAAAAAGAAGAGAGCGCTTTCGATTGTTGTGACACTTGAGATACGGAAAAGCTAATTTGGAACACCAAAGTAGTAAAGCTCACCGGGAAAGAAACAACCAATTGGCCCTTGTTTGAATACGTGAAGGAATGGGACTTGCTAATACAAAGGTTCAAATTTATATGCTTGTGATCCACCCCTTCAAATACAGAGGTACAAAGGTGCTTGGAGTGCTTATTGAATAGTTGCGCTGAAAGAGATATTTTTATATTTCTTTGCCGTCACCATACTACAGTTAGTGCTACCTGCTGCATTTAATGTAAATTGTCATATACGACAAGTAGCAAAAACAATAATTTTTACACTACTTAAGAAGATAAAATTAATGATGGAATAGTCTTTTTAAATGAGGTGTGTACCCTCAATGAAATTAAAGAAATGACAGAATTGTTTCAGAAAACTCTAACGGAAGGATGTTCAGAGGCGATTATTGTGAACTTCTAGAATTGTGCATCATATTTTATGGAAAGGGCTTACAATATAAGCAAAAATTATGACCACCGGGGGCTATGCATCATGCCAGGTGGATGGCGAAAGCAATCTATTCATTAAGGGTATTCATGCTAAGGTCCGAGTTTAACCTTAACAGGAAAGTTGAAGAAGCTTTAAAAAACCTTTGCATATTTATTGTAACAATTTATGTGAAGGCTTAAATAAACTGTCATTCAGCAATCAAAGCCCCATATCAAGATCATTTTTTCCTCAAAACCCTGAAAAAGTTTGAAACGATAGATGTCAGCATCTCACAGTCTACAATAAATAAATTCTGTAACCATTTATGCTATTTAACGAAGGAAATAGCAATCTTATCATGGTTTGATAATGATGTGGACATTCCATCAAAATATTGAATGGTGGAAAAACTTAGTAGTCACCCACACCAAGTTCAGAGGAAATATTATGTGCATCCCGATCCTGGGTAAGTGTATAAGTTTCATTACAGAGTTCTTCAAATTTACATTAATTTAGGTTAATCGACGATTTATATACCTACCATTAGTGACATTATTATTATTATTTTTATTATTATTAATTAGTATATATCCGTTATTATATTATTATTATTATTATTATTATTATTATTATTATTATTATTTATTATTATATCTATTATTATTATTATTATTTATTTTTATTTATTATTATATATTATTATTATTATTATTATTATTATTATTATTATTAATTATTATTATTATTATTATTATTATTATTAGTTTATTATTATGTTATTATTATTATTATTATTATTTATTATTATTATTATTATTATTCATTATTGATTATTATTATTATTATTATTATATTATTATTCATTATTATTTATTATTATTTATTGATTTAAGTATAAGTTACCAGCGTCTTTCGTCCGTACACTTCCGACATTTTCAAGGAATAAATTTTATATTTTAATATTTTAACCTCTGTTGATATAAAATGTCGTCGTAAAATATAACAAAAAATAAATAAATAAAAAATTAAAAAATTTGAAAAATTAGAGAAGTTAACTTACATTGACTCTTTGTCATTTAAAGATGTTCAAAAAAATTGGACATTTCGATATATTTTATGATTTATCATTGGTTTATGTTTCCATAAGAGCAACGATTCCCCTAGGCGCAATTAAATCATTTTTTCTTGTTATGATGGAAAAGCCCTCTTTTATGCTGTTATCGGATTTTTGTAGTGTTCTTCTTTAAAATGTTGAAAATTTTGCTCGGGCTATACTTATGTTGCGACATTCTCATGTTGGGGGTATTCGTTGTGTATCCATATAAGAGGCGTTACACTCCACTTTCAGAACATTGAATCGGTACACAACGTTACTAACCTCTCACCATCCGAAAAGAGCTTCACGAAGAGAAGCCACGAGCCTCAGTCTTCAATAGCTTATAGTACGTCCCTGAATATAAGGCTTTCTTCCATCTTTTGCTTTAATTTGCTCTTTTAAAAAGTAATTTTAATTTTCTCTTACTCTTTTTTCTGGATGATATTTTCAGTTTTATAATATACTACGAGCTTATCGTTTTCGTTTTCATTCATGTATTGGTAAATAAATTATTTAAAGTTTATTTATAGTTTTCTCTAAAAATATAACTGGGGGAAGTTGATTGTTATTAGATTCTTGCGTTATTCTTTTAATTCTGTATTAGAAAGGGTCAAATCAGACGATATCTTAAACGCTCGATGAACCAAAGTCTTTATGATAGCCATTCCGTAGTTTAAAAGAGTGAAGGATTTGAAATTCAAGTATGTTCCTTTATCTGTAGATTTAACGTAGACACTTCTATCAATTTTTTCCATCGTCTTTAATTTTAATATTAAACATCTAAGAAATAACTGTAGGTTATTTAGTTTCGCTCTTGGTCAAAAGCCCCCGGTAGCTCCAGTGGTTGAGCACTCGCCAAACAAAGCGAGGGTTCCAGGTTCGCCAAACTGGTCGCGGTGTTTAGAATGTAAGCTATTCTCTCCTTGGCTTGGCTCCGTCCCTGCTTGGACGTTAATTGAGTACACCCCCTCTAGATTAGGCTCTGCCCGTGAGCGGGTGCTGTTTATCTTATACAATAACTTATTATATATATATATAATATATATATATAAATATAATATATATATATATATATATATATATATATAGCTATAATATATATATATATATATGATAAGATTTTTCCCTGGATTTTGTAAATTATAAATGAAAAAGCAAAACTTTGTTGAGTTTTATGCACTTGAATATTAATTAACACTTCTCACATAAATTATGAGTTTATTAATTAAAAAGCTTGATGTTGAACTTATTCGTTTGAACTTCGTACCAGAAAACCTACTAGTGGGAGCAGGCCGGGCGTGGGGAGACCAAATGGAGGGTGTGGCGGTGGTCTAGCTTCGCGTTCAGTGAGAGTGACTGAAAAGGATTGTGGTAGAAGAGGTTGATGAATTCAAGCTGCGGCTGGGTGTGGCGGACGTTATCTACCCGGCAAGCCTTAGTCAAAAAGCGGTATTACTGGCTGACAGGCAAAAGAAAGGAAAAATTTGACAGTGTAGTCGATGAGTGTAGTCTGCGTTAAGGTGTGAGGTTTTTGGAGGAGTGTTTTAAACTTTTTAAGATGAGAGGTGTGTGGGTGAGTTGTGGTGCGTCTAAATAGGGGATTGAATTGTGGGTGATGTGTTGGTTTAGGTCATGTGGGGAGTTTCATTAAAGAAGGGATTCGTTATTTTCGTATTATAGTGTCTTGGTATGATAGAGTTAATTTGGAGCGACGTAATGATGATTAAGTGATCGTTAGTGTTTCTGTGTATGGTTAAGGAAGATGAGGGTTTATCAGTTTGTAATCGTATGTGTGTCGATAATGCGCGTGTCTATATTATTGGTATTCACCTCACTGTAGTGTTGTTTGCAATGTAAACAAGGTCATTGTGTAGATGCCGATTTTTATTGCTGGTATGGGTTATATGAGTTTTTGGGTGTGTGTTTTAAGCGTCTATGAGGTTAGATGTTTGTTGGTTTGTATGGTGTCTTCCAGGTATATGTTTTTTAAGTAAGTATGTATCTAAATTAGGTATCGGCAAATGTTAACAAAAAAATTTTTGGTCTCGTGAAAGATTTAAGTATTTAATTTTTTGCTAGTTGAAACGAGAGGTTTGTGATCAGTGCACAAGATGATATTCCTTCCTTCTAATATATGCTTGACATGAAAGAACCAGAATAGCTAGGCTGCTACGAGTGTTCACTGGTGCGAAAACCTAAATACTTTCGTTTGCCTGTTCTGATTACATTTTTTGCTGAAGAAACGAACCATCTAGTGGGTACTGACTGTCCAACAACCATGTGATGAAGGGCTGCTCCTATAGAAGTCTGGGTATTATACGATACAAGTTGAAGATGGGTAACATCCGGCAAAGAAAAAGGAAGAGTTGTGGCGTCTTGTAATTGATTCTTGATTTCAATGAAGGTTTTTCTTCTTCTGTGGTCCACTTAAGGGACTTATCTTTTGAATGGTGTTTTGCTTTTTATAAGGGAAAGACGAGTTTTGCAAAACAAGGATTGAAAGGGCGATATTATCCTATTCTTTCCAAGAATCTGCTAAGAGCAGCTAAATCTCGAGGAAGAGGGTTCTTTGAAATTTCGGACAACTTTTCTGAAGGAGGAGAAAGTCCATCTGAAGAAATATGATATCCCAAATAGTTGAGAGATGACATGTGATATCCAAATAGTCTGAGGAGATATTGAAATGGAATTCCTGAAGAAGGTGTAGACTTCTAAGATGGAAGTCCACTATATGCTTCAGAAGGTTGATGAAAAAATTACCCAAGTTCATCTAGGTGGACGTAAATAAAACGGGGGATGTCGAAAAAATATATTCATTATGTATGTTGCAAATGCTGGGCCAGCATTTTCAAACCCATACGGCATTAGAAAAACGTATTTCGCGAACAGGCGAAAAGGAGTTTGTAATGGAGTCTTTTCGATGTCCTCGATCGTATTAGAATTGATGGTATTACCCTCTGAAGTCCTTATCAGAATCTGAACATCAGCTGATCCATGATCTCCTGGGT
>JABUQX010101114.1:20000-22949 GCA_015478945.1 Trachelipus rathkii | reverse complement strand
AATATATATATATATATATAATATATATAATATAATATATATATATTATATATATATTATATATATACTATATATAATATATAAATATTATATATATATATATATATATATATATATAATGATTAAAAATTTCATCTTGTCTGAATTTGAAGCATTTTCAACATCTTGCGCAACCAAAATCAAGCATTTGCAATAATGGCCCATGTGTTGCCCAGCTGGCGTTCTTGACATTGGTTGGTTCCTCTTGTATGCAAAAGCACCACAGAAAAAACATTATAAGCCCCCAGAAGGTTCTATAACACTCTCTCTCTCCTCTCCTCTTCTCTCTCCTCTCTCTCTCTCTCTCTCTCTCTCTCTCTCTTCTCTCTCTTCTCTCTCTCTCTCTCTCCTCTTCTCCTCTCTCTCTCGCTCTCTCTCATATATAACACACACATACACAGACATATATATATATTATATATATATTATATATTATAAATATAATATTTATATAATATATATTTATAATATTATATATATATATATATAGACCTATATATAATAATAATATATATATATTATTATATATATATATATATATATATATATATATATATATTAGTATATATATTTAATAAATATATATATAATTATATTATATATATATATATAATAGATATATATAATATATATATATATATAATATATAACTATACATATATATATATAATATATATATATATATATATATATATATATTATATATAACATATATTATATATATATATATATATTATATATATATATATATATATATATATATATATATATTATATATATTATATATATATATATATATATATATATATATATATTGGGAGACGGAGAAGGTCCCTTTGTTTTAGTGTTGTAAAATAACCAATATGCTTTGTCAGCAAAATATTAAAAATTGAAAAGCTTTATTATGTAACCGAAAACTCAATAAAATAGTTTTACAGTCTTTTATTATATATATATACTATATATATATAGGACACATATTATATATTAATATATATATATATATATACTATAGTATATATTATATATAATATATATTAAATATATAATATATATATATATATATATATATATATATATATATATATATATATATATATATATATATATAATATATTATATATATATATACTATATATTTATAATATATATACTTATTATCTGGAGTCTCATTCACTTCTTTCCGATCGCCAGTACGGCTTTCGGCGCTCGAGGTCTACTGGCGATATACTTTCCTATCTAACTGATCTAATGGTTTTCCGGCCCTCAAAAGAACCTACGGGGGGGGAGGACTTGCGTAGTGGCGCTGACAATATCCAAGGCATTATGACCGGGTATGCACGGTCGCATTGCTCTCCAAGCTCCCCTCCTTTGGGTTTCCTTCCTCTCTTTGCTTACTATGACTTAGTGATCTTTTGAAATCGCTCAATATCGGCTGTTGTTGATGGGGCGACTTCTTCTTCCTTTTCTATCAATAGTGGTGTTCCTCAGGGTTCTGTCTTATCTCCTACTTTATTCCTACTTTTCATTAATGATCTTCTCACCTGCACATCTAACTCTATCCACTCGTCTATGCGATGACTCGACATTCATTCTTCAACTCATTTAATTTTCTGCTACCTTCTTTTTCTTCTTGAATTTGCCTCTCGTCTTAATTTTTCCGAATCTTTTCTCGCTTGATCTGGATAGAATTTCCGGGTGGGGTCGTCTCAACTTGTAAAATTCAATTCTTTAAAAAGCCCAACTTCTTCAAATCTTCCCTCTCTAAGACCTTCTAACTTTTCCTATCTCTTTCGACGGTTCTCTCGTCTCTCCTGTTGACAATATAAACATCCTTGGCCTTAACATAAACAAAAAAATGTCTTGGAAACCTCACATTACAACGGTTGCTAGGGCGGCCTCAAAGAAACTGGAAGTTCTGTTTAGACTGCGAGACTTTTTTTCCTCTTTCCAGTTGCTCCAGCTATACAAGGCCCTCTCCGCCCTTGTATGAGTACTGCTCTCATATCTGGGGGGGCTCGGGTTTCACCCGGCTTTTGGCAGGTCGAGTCAAAGTGCCAAAAGGCTTATAAACTGTTCTATACTTTCCAGTTCTTGACCCTCCTCTATCTTTGCGGCGCGATGTTTGGGGCCTTATCTCTTTTCTATAGGTACCGGCAGCGGCAGTCTCGAGGAGCTCCAATCACTCGCGTGCCACACCTCTACGACGTCCCTCGTAGCATCAAGGGGTGCTGTGCTGCGGTGAATGGGGTTTTGCGGTGCTGTGGTTTCTTATGCTGCTACGCTGCGGTGCTGCTTTTTTACTGCCACCTCTGTTCTGTTGACAACTCTTTAAAAAATATAAGTACTATATTATATATATATATATATATTATATATATATATATATAATTATAATATATATATTATATATATATATAAATTTAATATATATGATATATATATATATATATATATTACAAAATTAAATAAACTGTATATATATGTATATAATATATATATAATATAACTATATATATATATATATAATATATAATATATTATATTATATATTATTATATATAGATATTATATATATATAATATATATATATATATTATAATATATATATATAATATATATTATTATATTCAGATTTGACTCTACGCTGTAGATGGTAGGACACATTAAACGTCGGCAGAAGTTATTAGAGAAAAAAACCACAGAATCACTAAGTTTGGTATAAAATTTATTGAGGACGTTTCGTGGACGTGACTGTCCACTTCATTCAGCTATTTAATTACACTGGGTAACAGCCAAAAAATCGTCAGGGGTTTCTCAGCATATTTTAGACTAATATTTGGTTTCTGATCCAAAAATCACCTTGGGTTTGCTCTATCAGGTCAACTTTTTGAGATACAGCCATAAGCC
>JABUQX010101114.1:0-2500 GCA_015478945.1 Trachelipus rathkii | reverse complement strand
GAAAGGTGAGAACATCGGTTGACGAACAAAGTGTTGCAGAGAGAGGGAAGCGTGCCACTGGAAAGCTGTGGCAAAGCATAATAATAATACCGATATATATAGATAAACAGATGCTGTGAAGCTGTAATATTATAGAGGTATCTCCAATGATGGACCAATCTGACGAAAATATTCGAAAGAATATTGGAGAGAGGTTGAACAGAAGGTAAGCGAGACTCGGAGAAGAACATACGGGTTATAAGGGGAGAGAACGACTGACCTCTTAATTCACACTGAGAATGTCTCGTAGAAGATGGCTGGAATATGCAACAGATTCTTTTAGCCTTCCAGTTGATCTACAAAAGCGTTCGATTCTGTGCAAGGGAAAAGCCTCTGGAGAGCTATGGAGAATTATGGAGTGCAAGGGTAGATTTAAAGTCAGAAGCGGATAGAAGATGATGAGAAATGCAGCTGTAATGTTAGAACAAGTCGAAACGATAGATGTTTGGGCTGAAAAACAGGAGTAATCAAGGAGTTTTATCGCCACTGCCTGTTTATATGATATTCTAGACGTGTGATAAGGAAAAGTGAAAGAAAGACTGGGAGAATTTGAAGGGGACATAATGGCATTATGCGACGACTCTGCATGTTGAGCGAGAGCAGAGAGGCGCATTCGAGATGTGTGATGTTTTGCGAGGTAGTATTGGAGAAGCAGGATAAGCTAGAATGAACATACAGAAGACAGAGATATTAACAGTAACCGGAGAAGGAGGAGGGGATGAGAATGATGGTGAGAGAGGAGGAGGTGAAGGCGGTAAATACCTGCAATTATCTCGAAGGATGTTTTAACAGAAGGGGAGGAAGTGGGTAAAGAGATTACGCGAAGAATGGAAAAGTATGGATTAGTTATGAAAGCGGTATACCCCATGATGAAAGACAAACATCAGAATAGAGGTTAAAAAAGTGATTGTGAAACTCTCCAGAAATTCAAGAGCCGTATGCGTCGAATAAGATCACACCGTACCGTTTTCCTCCTGCATCATGACAATGCTCGACCACATTGCAGTGCCCAAATGCTTAAACTTCTAGGTCAAAAATCATCCACCCTACAGTCCTGATCTGGTCCCCAGTAATTTTAACTAATTTTCAAAGTTGAAGGAGTCTCTCCAAGGAGTGAGGTTTGGTCCAGATGATAAGGTAAAGAGAGCGGTGTTAGACTGGTTTCGGTAAACGGTTCAAGACTTTTTTCAACCAGTTTTGAGAAGTGGGTTAAACGTTTGCAGAAATGTATTGACGTTCGAGATTATGTAAAAAAAAAAAAATGTACATGCTCATTGAATAAACCTTTGACATTTTCTCAGTCTTTGTTTCATTACCTTCTCTGCAGTGTAATAGATTTTACAGCAGAATAAGCGTTACTTTTCAGCCCGAACTAGTGTGTGTAATGATAGAGTTGCATGCAAATACCAGAAATTTACCATATAATTTCTGTTGTTACGCAAAAGATGCAATGATATTGTCTCGTTTGTTCTTCTATTAATTCGGCAAAAGGGCAGTAGCGGACCTGTAAATGCTTCCCTTCTATTTACCGAATGATTTTATTGTTCAGCAAAACTTCATAGGAAATTAATCGACAAGTTCATTAACACTCAAAGAAAGCTTGCTACCCTTTGTTCAATCTTACTACTAGAAATCT
Organism: Trachelipus rathkii; assembly: GCA_015478945.1. Classification (NCBI taxonomy): domain Eukaryota; kingdom Metazoa; phylum Arthropoda; class Malacostraca; order Isopoda; family Trachelipodidae; genus Trachelipus; species Trachelipus rathkii. Next base: position 825 of record JABUQX010101114.1, on the reverse strand, counting down.
TTATTCTCTTACTAAAATAAATACTATTCGAAATCTTGCTCTACTTATTCCTGTACGTTTTGCATATCTAACGTTTTTATTGATAAAGCCAATAATTTTTGCTTCCTGTTCTAATAGCTCTATCCTAAATGATTCCTCTTAGCTTTTCCAGTCTCCCTCCTAAGATTTATGAGAAAATAACCTCTGTGCGTTAATAGGGAGTGCTTCCAGGATGGAGACCAATCTTTATTTTAATTTCGATCCCTCTCTATGTTAGGTAGTCACAATTTTAACTACTTTTAAAATAAACTACAATAAAAAGTGAAACATCCTTTGCAACTATTCTCGGAAACCCCTCGTTAGAAATTTTACCTCTTTTGCATCAACACTTACATGTGAAACTCTTTTAACCAGCTTTTTAATTTTTATTAATCTCCCTCGCTGTAAGTTAAGCGGTCGTCTTTTCTCACTGAATGGTTTTCATGTAGGGGCATGTGTGGTTTGCTTTGTCTTTTAAATTAAAAAACAGTCCTTGTTATTAAAATTAAAAATTATTAAAAATATTGTTTTTCAACATTGGCTTTAAAATATATATATATATATATATATATTTATATATATATTTATATATAATATATATTATATATATATATATATATATATAATAATATATAATATATATATATATATATATATATATTATATATATATATATATATATATTATATATATTTAAATCGTTGGTAATATGTAAAAGTCTAATTGGAGTGCCGCTAGGTCTGCATGAGGTATTTGTACCGTGTTATTGATAGAGTGGACCATGTCTGGAATAGAAGTAATCTCTCT
>JABUQX010101113.1:22500-25327 GCA_015478945.1 Trachelipus rathkii | reverse complement strand
GATGTACTTCGTTCATTCGAACAGGTGTTTAACCGTTTCGCATTTTATCATTGAAACGCTTTCGCGTTGCCGCTTCATATATATATATAAATTCAAATGTTTGAATTTTATTTAATTTTTCATAAATTTTATTTTAAATAATAACACATTGAAGTTAATATATACGTAACTATAACCAAATTTTCATTTTTGAAAAATTATTTTATGTAAATTTAGCTGAAGCCAAAGTCACTCTTCCGTGTTCGAACAAACTATTCTTATAAAGATGGGTAACAACGATATCAGATAACTTTCGATTATCGGGAAAAAGCAATATCTGATAACATATATATATATATATATATATATATATATATATATATATATATATATAACTTATATATATATATATATATATATATATATAGAGAGTATGAGTTTCTAATTACCAATTTAAAGAATTATGATATCATAGGCATATAATGCCATATATATATATATATATATAATATATATATATATATATATATATATATATATATATGTATAATAACCTTATATAATATATATATATATATATATATATATATATATATATCTTCTTCTCTTCATAACTATATCTTTCTTATATACACACACATATAATATATATATATATATATATATAACATATATATATATCTGTAAATATATATATATATATATATATATATATATATATATATATATATATATATATATATATATATATATATATATATATATATATATATATATATATAATTACTATGATAGTATAATATTAAATTTTTAATTAGAAACTCAGTGAACTCTAAATTATAATTACTCACAGTCTTCATTGAGTTTGTTGGTGCATGTTTTAGTGAAGTTTCAAATTTTAAAATTTCCAAAAGTACAGCTGCAATTTTTTTTAAATATGGAAAATAGCGTTAACGATTTGTTAAATATCCCGTTCTCCTCAAGAAATTACAGTGATAAATTAACAATATTGAAATTAGGAAAACCCAAACCAGCTCTAGAGCAATTAACTTCTAAGCATAAAGACAAAAATTGTGAATATATACGCCATTTTTCCGCATCAAACTATGAATCTATTGAGTGGCTAACTGGTTGTGAAATTCGTCAAAAATTATTTTGTTTCATATGCATATTATTTTCTACCGAAAATGGAGTTTGGAATAAGAATGGCTACAATGATCTAAATCATTTATCAGTTGCAGCTCAAAGACATGAAAAGTCGAAAGCTCATATGCAAGCTTATTTGGCTTTTAAAATGTTTGGAAAGCAGCGAATTGATACCTTACTTGACTGCCAAATGAGAGCCGGAATCAGTCGTCATAATGAGGAAGTAAAAAAAAATAGAGAAATTTTAGAAAGACTTATTGAAAGAGCTTTCCTTGCGGGGTCATGAAGAGTCGAGTACTTCAGAAAATAAGGGAAATTATAGAGAACTTCTTGAATTTCTTCGAAAATATGATTCTTCTTTGGATAATCATTTAAGAACGTCGACTATTTTTCAAGGGACATCACCTGATATACAAAACGATATAATTGAGGCTTTATCTATAGTCATTAAAAACTTCATAAAGGAAGAAATTAATTCAGCAAAGTTTGTTTCTATAATACTTGATGAAACTTCCGATGTAACTTCAAGATCGCAGTTGGCAACAGTATTAAGGTACGTTCGAAAGGGCAAAGTGTTTGAGATATTTATCGGTTTCTCTGACGTAAGTGCTGATAGAACAGCTGACGGTTTACTTAGATTTGTTATTAATGTAGTTGAAGAGTTTAAAATTAAGGAAAAACTGGTTGGGCAGACATATGATGGAGCTAGTGTAATGAGTGGTGAAATAGGAGGACTACAGAAAAAAGTGCTTGACAAATATCCATTGGCCATTTTTACACACTGTTATGCTCATGTCTTGAATTTGGTATTGCAGCAAGGGTTATCTAGTTTGAAGGACTGTAAAAAATTTTTCTCTACTTTGAATGGATTACCAACATATTTCTCAAAATCTTCAACAAGGATAAAAGCTCTACAGGAGTTCATGAACAAAAAATTACCTTCAGTTTCAACTACTAGATGGAATTTTGCTTCACGTTTGATAAACACAGTGCACCAATATAGGGGTCATTTGATTGATTTTTTTAATTATGTCATTGAGCATCCCCATCAATGGGACGGTGATTCGACTTTAAAGGCTCGAGGATTTCTCAGTTTTTTACAAGGATTCAAGACAATTTTCCTTCTTGAGCTATTTTCTAAAATATTTGCCTATACCGACACACTGTATAATATTCTGCAAAGCAAATCTTATGATATAATGTACTGCTGTAATAAAATTACTGAGGTTTTAGAACAGATCAAATACGATAGGGACCATAGGTTTGATGATTTATTTAGAGTTGCATCAGAAAATCCCCTCAAAATAATTGGCAATCACAGTAAAAAAGCAAGACATGATCCTTGTGAGAATCAAGATAAAGACTTCTGTCTTCAGTTATATCACAAAATCATTGATAACATTATCTTGCAGATTAATACAAGATACAAGTCATTTTCCAAATTAGAATATTTTCAGCTTCTCTGCCATGAAAATTACGATAAATATAAAAATTCATTTCCGCATGACTTGCTTTCTAAAATGAGGGACATGTACGGAGAGATGTTTGATTATGTTCGCCTGAAAAACGAGCTTTCTATTCTTTATATAAGTAATGAATTTGCTAATAAACCAGTGTATGAACTTATTGAATTTATGGTTGAAAATGATCTCCAAAAGGGATTTAGTGAAGTATTTAAGTTAATGCCAGATAGTATTTTTAC
>JABUQX010101113.1:15000-17500 GCA_015478945.1 Trachelipus rathkii | reverse complement strand
TATATACTATATATATATACCATAATATATATATATATATACTCTTTCTCTCTTCATATATATAGGCCAGCTTTTCGATTATCCGTCATATGTATCTTAAAAACTAATAATGCTACGAAAAGGATTACATTGCTGGAATGCTGGTCCAAAGTTTATACAAATGTAAAAAAAAAAAAAAAAAAAAAAAAAAAAAAAAAATTATATCTCAAAAATTACAATGGTGACAGCCAAAAGGAATACTTGGAATCCTGGTAAAATTTCACATAAGAAAACGAAAATAGAATTATAATAATAAAAATTATTGTTAATAAATTTTGTAATATTCTTTCAAGGCCTATTTAGATACCTTTTATTGGTTTCTCGATAAAATAGATAGACTTCTGTGATTTTGCCTCACGGCTTTTACTGGGGCTCGAGGCCGACGAAACATAGGGGGACGTTTTCCATACCCGTAGGGGGACGGAGGAACCCCCGCGACTTTTTGAAAATACCAAACGCGGGGGTTCGGAGACCCTCAGTCGTAGTTCCCCAGGCCGAAGTTGACCTACATCGGTGCGGTATACCCTTGAATTCTTTAGTAAAAAAAAAAAAAAGCAAAATTTAATAGAAAGGGCTATTTATTTTGTCGAAACCAATGAAAAGGTCTCAATCATGTCAACAATAATTTTTGCTCCACCTATTATATTTGTAGCTATGTTTAATTTTTTTTGGGTGAAACTTTTAGGACCAACATTCCCAACATCTTCAAACTAACATCAATAACTATTACTATATATATATATATATATATATATGCTTTCTTTATATACTATATATATATATATATATATTTATATATATATATATATATATATATATATATATATATATATATATATATATATATATATATATAAGAAAGTCTATTTATTGACCTTTTTTACGGTACTCGTTACCCCAAAAAAATAGTACAGGGTATCTCTATGGACCTTAAATAGATTTTTATACAATGAACATTAAAATATTTTTTATATATTATATATATATATATATATATATATATATATATATATATATATATATATATATATATATATATATATATATATATATATATTATATATATATATATAAATATAAGAGATAAGGTATGTTTTCCATTAGGGGCTCCGAGCCGACGGGGAACAGAGAGGGACGTTTTCTGCCACCCGTATGGGGAGGGGTGGAGAACCCCACGACACCAGCCACAAAAGTTGGGTTCCGGAGACCCCTTCCGCGGAGGGAAATAGTCCTACTGTCGTTCGGCCGCGAGACCCCGATTCCTTCCATCTCTGCGGTATACCCTTGGAGTATTCTTTAGTTAAAACAAAAAATATATATATAAAAAACACCTCTATATTCAGGTTCGTAAAGGTAATAACATTTCGGACATTTGAACATGAATTTGTCTTTTCTCCTTATAATTGAACAATTTTTCTTACACTTATTTTTATGACACTTTTTTTATTTAGTATTAACCCTTTTAATTGTAAATAGGCTAATAATTCTATATCATTTTCATTTAACAAAACTGCATTTTCGAGACTTAAAAGAAGCGACATCTTACTCAAACAACTTACACGTAAATACTAAAAGAATTATAACTCAGTATTCACTAAACTCGGTAGAAATTTCCTTACGCATCGTAAAGTAGCACCTACAAATAGTTTACTATATTTTCGAATTACAACTTCAAAACACTATTTCCCTATAATTTTTACATTACTTTTTATATTTACTTTCATTTATAATAAATTAAAATTAAAAATTTATTTTAGATATAAAAAGGTCAAAAGCTAGACTTTCTCTATATATATATATATATATATATATATATATATATATATATATATATATATATATATATATATATATATATATATATATATATATAACATTTATATAGATGTAATTATATATATATATATATATATGTATATATATAATACATATATATATATATATATATATATATATATATATATATATACTTTCTCATATATATATATATATATATATATATATATATATATATATATATATATATATATATATATATATATATATATGTCTGTCTCTATAGATATACTTCTCTATATATATATATATATATATATATATATATGGTCAGCCTCTAGAAGAGCCACAATCCATATCTCAAAAACTACAACAGCTACAGGAAAAAAGAATACATTGCTGGAATGCTGGTCCAATTTTAGTGCGGAAAGTAAAAAAAATAAAAAAAAAAAAAAAATAAAAAAAAAATTATATCTCAAAAACTACAATAGCTACAGCTAAAAGGAATACATTTTTGGAATCCTCGTAAAATTTGGAAAGGAAAATGTAAAAGAATAAAAAATAAAAAAAATTGTTGTATTATAGTAATATGATTAGGGGCCTATTTAGAGACCTTTTATTGGTTTTGTTAAAATAAATAGACTTTTCTATTAAATTTTTGCTTTTTTTAACTAAAGATACCTAA
>JABUQX010101113.1:7500-10000 GCA_015478945.1 Trachelipus rathkii | reverse complement strand
ATTATTTTAATAATAATTACCATTTTTTTTCAGATATTTTTGTTAGTTTATAAAAAAGTGCATCAAATCATGGTAAAGTTACGTGATTTGAGGTCCACGGAAAGCTTGCGGAACATATTAATGTGTTTTATATTGCAAAGTGAAGCAACTTTAAAAAGCAGAAAGAAATAGCAGCAAAATTTGGGGTTTCAACTCAAACAGTTAGTAAAATTAAGAAGAAATTGAAATACGGTCACAGTTTGAGCTCAAATCGGGTTGGCAAATGTGGAAAGAAAAGAAAAACAACAACACCCAGGGAGGACAGAAAAATAGTTCAAATGGCTCTGAAAAATAGAAGACTATCATGTAAGAAGCTTTCCAATGTTCTATCAGCAGAGGGGATTATTATTTCTAGAAGAACCGCCAATAGGAGGTTATTAGATGCTGGATTAAAAGCCTTTCGTCCAAGAAAGAAGCCTAGACTAACTTTAGTGAAACGGGCAAGTAATGCCTGGGCTCAGAACTTCATAGTTCATTGGACTGCTGAGCAATGGGAAGAGGTAGAGGTTTGATTCAGATGCGTATTATTTGTTTTTATCACTCATTTACAAGAGCATTGCGTTATTTCAGGTAAAATCGCAATGACACTCTGAAAATTAGCATTATTTACTGAATTATCAAACCATCTATGTTTAAATGTCACATGAAATTACTGTACTTGTTTGACTACTTGCATCATCTTCTATGCTTTTTCCCTACTTTTCCTATTGTGTTTTATATTGCTCCAGATTGTATTCTATTGATAATCCACACATTTCTGGGTGGCTTGGATGATGCGGGTGTTGCAAGCGTTGTGAAGAGGCGGATCAGGTGAGGAAATTTACAAACCGCAAGATGTGCCTCGCGTGAAAAACAAACGATTAAAGATTTTCCAAGAAAATCATCGGTGGTGGGGGGGCCAGGGGTGCCGGATTTCTTGTCATTAGGCCAGTCGGATTGATGATTGTTGGAAGGCACCCAGAGACCAGCATAAGTAATGTGTGAGTGGTACGTACAGACTCGTTTACTACCTTCAAACAAGGGATTGGTTTGAAATAGACTTGGATTTTCTCAACGAGGACTCCGCCCTGTTTGTCATCTGTCTGAAGTCAGTTAAAAAGAGATGGTTCCGCACAGAAATGGCGGTAAGAGTACTCTCCAGGGCCTGTGAGAGTGTCACGCGTAGACATAGAAACCTTACGGTGTGGGAGGAGTTTGTGTTTTCCGTGAGCGGTGTTGAAGATGAGAGTGAGACGTGGTGGTCTCCAATGTGGACGAGCGAGAGTAAAACTGTCAGGTAGAAACGTGGTTATTCCAGGTTTTTGAGTTTCATTACGTGAAAAGAAATCCGAAATTTGTGCGAGAACTTCAAATTCTGGCATTTGTACCCAGTCGGCGGTGGTGAGAGACTTGCGGTGGGTGCCCAAGGGGGCCCAAACCAAGCTACTAAGCTGATTTATGAATTGTCTCTGATGTATTTAAATTTAAAATTTTCAAAAAATTGGAGGGAATTAATAGAAATTTCATTAAAACCCTTTTTTATTCAGAAACAAAGCCATAAGTGTTGTTAAAAAAAATCCATAATAAATATGCCAGTACTGTAGAGGGGATGGTGGATGTCATATATATAATATATAGTATATATAATATGAAGTAATATATATATAGGTATATATATATAATATAAATATATTATATATAATAATAGGTATATATATATATATATATATATATATATATATATTATATATATATATATAATATAGTATATAATATATATATATATATATATATATTATATATATAAATATAAAATATATATATGTAGGGTGGGATGGTAGGTGGTATAAATATATATATATAAATATATAGTGTGTGTATGTTATAGGTGGAGTTATATAGTGGGTATAGGTTATATATATATATAGTATATTAGGTATATATATATAGTATTATAAATATATAATAATATAATATAATATATAGGTAGTGCGAATATAATTATATATATAGTGAGGTGAGTGAGTATAAGTATATATATATATAATATTATGTGTGTGTGGATATATTGTATAAAGCTGAAATTTGGTGAGTGGATATATATATATGATATATATATATATTATATATAGGATGAGTTCGTAGATCTTCGGAAGGCAGTTTTAAGATTGCGCGGATCAAGTTTCTACTCGAGTTCCTGTTGTTGAGAGTGAGTGAAGCCTCGATATCGGGTGGGCAATTGTAACTTCTCTGGAGTCAAAAAAAATAGGGTTCCTCGTATCTCTAAAGCTGGAGGCAACTTTTTGGGAGTGTGTGCCTGGACGACATCGAGTAGCAGTCAGTGGTTTTTTCTTTAAATAATCCCATTTAAAATTGGTTAGCAAAAATAATAGAGTAGTATTATTTATTAATTACATATAATAAGTAATTAACCAAGTTAGGAAAATTTATTGCTAACTGTGATCCTACTGTTTACATTAAC
>JABUQX010101112.1:15000-23153 GCA_015478945.1 Trachelipus rathkii | reverse complement strand
ATCATTCTAACATCATTTCCTGCCACTCCCACCTCTAATTTTTTCCTTACCCCATCCATATACAAATTGAATAACCAAGGAGACATAACACAACCCTGTTTCACTCCGCTATTAATCCTAAACCAATCACATTGACACCATTTATTCTTACACACGCTTCACTAGATCGTCATACATTACTTTGATTCCATTCAGAAGCCTACCACCAACCACACATTATATGTGACTAACACCTGCCATAACGCTTCCCTATTAACTCTATCATACGCCTGTTCAATCCATAAAACCTAAATACAATTTATTTCTTCTTCTCCCTCATGTTCTCAATCATTTGTTCAATGAAAGATTTGATCCACACATCCTTCTACGACATCTAAATGCACCTTGTTCTTCACCAATCAGCCCTCAGTCACTCGACGCTCTCTTTCGACCAAAATACCAGCAAATTATACCTTCCCTACAACACTCAAAAACTTATTCCCCTATAATTTTTACAGTTCCCCTTTTCTCCCTACCCTTATACAAGGGTACTTTACCGCTCTCCTCCAATCCCTTCGGAAGTATACCCTTCATAAACGCTTTATTACACAACTTCCAAATCCAATCCAATCACCATCTCGCCTCCAGTCTTGATCATTCACTAGTAATTTCATCTATACTGCAGATTTACCATTCTTCAACTTTCTCACCCTACCCATTACCTCCTCCTTACTAATAACCTCATCCCCCAAAATACCTATTCCTTCTGCACCATCAAAACCGCACAATCACTAACACCTCATCATTACTCTTAATATTGTGCAGATTTCGAAGTGTTCTTCCACACTCCCCACATCCATTTCATCAGTTACAAAAGCACCATCCCGATTCATTATTCTAAGCAGATCCCCTTATTCTCTCATCATTCTTAACCTTTCGCGTTCTTCCAGAAGAGCTTCCTATTCCTTGTATGTCCCTCATCATCCTCCTTCCAAACTGTTCACTTACTTCTTTTTTCCTACGTATACACCCTTAGTATTACTCTTCTCACACTATATCATCGCAAGCTCCGTTCTTCTGAATCTTCATCATTTGCTTTTAGTACATTCAACCACGCTTCCATTTTTACCTTTACCGCTTTCATCACCTCTTCATTCCAACCCTCACTGTTATCTATCATTCTTACTTCCTACGTTTAGCACATCCACCACACTTCTGTTGCACTACTAACAATTGCTTCCTCATTTGCCCCCAGATTTGCTCAGTATCACTTGTTCAATTCAAACCGTTACTAGTGGGTATATATACTACATATTTGGTATATCTTATATAGTATATATATAATATATATAATAATATATATTATAGTATTATATAATATAATATATATATATATATATATATATATATAATATATATATATATATATATATATATATTTTTTTTTTATACACAAAAAATATAGTATTTTTATATATATATAATTGTTTTATATATATATAATATATATATATATATATATAAAGAATATATATATATACAATAATATATTATATATATATATATATATATATATATATATATATATTGTTTTAACACCCAAAAATATTCACATTAGATACTCGAGTTATTGCTATTTTACAAGTTTTCTTTAAATTTAAAATTGCTCGATGGGTACCTTAATTGTTTTTCTTTATTTTATTTTATTATTACATTATTTATTTTATTATAAGTATTTTTTTAATTTCTTTATTTTTATTTATTTTATTAAATAGTTTGTTATTAAATTATTATTTAGTATGCATAGTATTTACAGTAAGAGATGCCAATGGCTAAATTCAAGTATTAGAATTTAAATATTAATTATTTTCATCCGAAATGTGCATTAAGAACTAGTAAATATTTATTTTAAATTTTTTTTAAAATAAAAAGTGTTTTATTAGATTCCTTGGTAGGAAAAAAATCAACTTGTAAATAAGTTAAATTCACGAATGTTTATAGTGTATACTGTCTTAAAATTTTCTCTCGGCTATTTCGGAGAAGCCCGAGCTGTCACGTTTTATAATTGATTGAAAAATAGCATTATTCAATGGCGATGATTCTTTAACTTTTTGTTTAAATTTTAAATTCTTTTATATGTATTATGTAATAATTTCTTTCATTTGACCATTTTTCGCAAAAAAATAAGAGAATTTTATCGTAACTTAATGAAATATGTAGAAGATCTATCGTTTCTATAATGATAGCTTGTGCTAAGCCCAAGCAGCCTGAGTGTAGGAGTCGCCTCCGATATATATATATATATATATATATATATATATATATATATATATATATATATATATATATATATATATATATATATATAATATATATATATATATATATATATATATATATATATTATATATATATATAGATATATATATATCACTCACCTTCTTACCCCAAGGCTGGGGGTAAGGTGCGTAACATGCACCGGAAACAGAAAAGTAGTAGAATATGACGCAAGTCGAAAAGAAAGCCCAGCCTTACCCCCCCCCCCTCCTCTTTATAACATTTTAGTGTGAGAACTCGTCGCAGTTCGAAAATCCACCCTAGAGCTTTCACGAACCGCGACGACCCTCACTGAGGCATCTCTACAATGGGGGTTCATCCTTTGCCAAGTGTGATCACAACCATACTATATTACAAAACCCCGCCATTCACTCCTGCTATGCACCCTTCTTCTCGTCTCTGCCAAACTCACATTTCTCTCCTCAGGTATATATATATATATATATATATAATATATATATATATATATATATATATATAATATATATAAATATAATATATATAATAAATATATATCTATAGATATATATATATATATATAAATATATATATATATATATAATAATATATATATATATATACTCAATCCACTTTTTCTCGTCTCCCAGCCGATCGATTCCCAGCACACTCACCAATATAAATACGGCCTTAACCAAACCGACTATCATCTATCCTTTCCAGATGACCATTTACCCTTATTCTCTCATGTACCCCTTTCTCACACCACACAAACTCTCTAATACTTCATTCTCATTTATCAATTCTTCTCACACCTAACAAGCCCTAAGATTGTCCATCTAAACACATTGAACTTTAGATCAATACCACTTATCCATACCATAGTCTCACTATATACATTTAACACAGTAAACAACATACCCTCATGTAAGACCCTAGCGCACTCAAGACTTAGTTCCTTTACATCCACCAACGATTTAATTGCACCAGCCGCCTTCCTGCCATTCACAAATTTTATACTACATTCTGCATCATCGTTCCCCTTTTCATCCAACATTATATCCTTAAAAAATTAAACTCAGACACTTGTTGCAGCTGCTCACCAAGCTAACAACTTCACACCGAGACTGTCCTCACTCACAACCATAAACCTTACTCTTTATCTAACGTTTACTTTCAAACCCCTCCTTTTACACACCCTGCCAAAATCTCTCTAGCACAATCATCTCAAACTCTCTTCCGATTCGCCACACAAAATCAAAATCATCCACATTTAATGGGTAGGGCACCCTTCCTTCTCTTCCATTCTCCATCATTTCCAACCCCTGCTGCCCCACCTCTAATTCTTTCATCTATATACAAATTGAATAACCAAGGAGACATAACACATTTCTGCCTCACTCTGCTATTAATATTAAACCAATCACATTCGACTCCATTTGTTCTAAGTTCTAACACACGCTTCACTGTCGTCATCCATAGCTTTGATTCCATTCAGAAGCCTACCATCAACACATATATCACTAACACCTTGCCATAGAGCTTCCCTATTAATGCCTATCATACACCTTTTGCAAATCCATAAAACCTAAATACAATTATTTCTTCTTCTCCCTCATTTTCTCAATCATTTGTTTCAATGTAAAGATTTGATCCACACATCCTCTACCACTTCTAAACGCACCTTGTTCTTCACCAATCAGTCGTCCTTCAGTCACTCGATGCACTCTTTCGACCAAAATACCAAAATATATCTTCCTTACAACACTCAAAAAACTAATTCCCAATAATTCCTACAGTTACCCTTATCCCCTTACCCTTATATAAGGGTACTATTACTGCTCTCCTCCAATACCTCGGAACTATACCCTCCATAAACGCTTTATTACACAACTTCCAAATCCAATCAATCATCATCTCGCCTCGGTTCTTGATCATTTAACCAGTAATTTCGTTCTATACCTGCCAGATTTTTTACCATTCTTCACTTGCCACTTCTTACCAATTACCTCCTCTTTACTAATGACCTCATTCGCAAATACCTATTCCTTCTTTCACCATAAAACCCACACACATTCACTATCACCTCTTCATTTCTGCCAATGTTGTGCAGATTTTTCAATGTGTCCCTCCACCACTCCCCCTCACATCCATTTCATCAATTACGTAAGAACACACCATCCCTTATTCATTATTCTAATCAGATTCCCCTTATTCTCATTCTTAATCTTTCGAGCTTCCTTCTAGAAGAGCTTCCTATTTCCTTGCAAGTCCCCATGCATCCTCCTTCCAAACTGTTCATTTATCTCTTTTTTTCTCCTACGTATGCACCTTTTAGAATTTTTTTTTCCTCCTTATATAATTCCAAACATCTTTCTTTTGAAACTTCATCATTGGCTTTTAGTACATTTAATCAAACTTCTTTTTTACTTTTAACCGCTTGCATCACCTCTTCATTCCACCACTCACTGTTAACATTCTTACTTCCTACTTTAGCACATCCACATACTTCTTTTGCACTGCTAACAACCGCTTCCTTCATTTGCTTTCAGATTTGTTCAGTTTCAACTTGTTACATTCAACTGATTTACTTGCGAGCGCTCTTAAATACTTATCCTTATTACCTTGTTTACTTAACTTCTCACTCTTAATTCTAACCATTTCCTTCCTTATCACCTTACATAAAACAATATAATGATCCGATTATCCCATTCCTAACCCCCTCACTGATTTAACATCCAACACATTCTTCAACATCATCTTCACCAAAACAAAATCAATCAAACTTTTCACTTCGATACCATCTCTACCTACACCAACTCTAGTCTACTTATGAATACTCTTATGTTTAAAGAAAGTATTACTCACACACATACCTCTCTCCTCACAGAAATCAATCACTTTCCTACCATTCTCATCTTCTAACACCCCAAAGCCACCTGTTATACCATCCCTTTTTTGATCATCTATCCAACCATTTAGGTCACCCAACACAATCAACCTGAGCTCCTACTCACCCCATCTAAAACATCATTCAGATTATTCCAGAAAATTGCACTCTCTTCAACATTACCCTCAGATGGACCATATGTCACAGTCACAAATACCTTGACCATTTCAAACTTAAATTTAACCATTAGAACTCTAGCACTCACATACACAAAATCTACCATAGCTCTATACTACAAGTCACTCATCAGAATTGCAACTCCTCTCCCCCCCCTCTCATTCCTTTCTACAACACACTCCTCATTTTCACTGTTTCCTTTCATCTTTGTTGCAGTGACAGCGAGCATATCAAATTTGCCATTTCTAAATACGTCCATCACCTCTCTTATTCCTCTGACATTCAATGTGCCCATACGATTCATACATTTTCGCCGTAAGATAGAAGGCCGCTTCCGGCGATCACGACCTTCTCCGAGGCATGCATAGGCATTCCAGGCAAAAGGTAAGTGATAGTGGGCAGCCAACCCAACTACCACCGTCCCTTAGTCGCCTTCTACGTCATGCAGGACATACGAAGTGGGCAATTCTTTCCCCCATCAACATAGGGATATAAGGGATAAGGATGTCTGTAAGATGTTGTCTAGATTCTAGAAGAGGGGTGTGGATATAAGTATGTGTATATGATATGCGGATAAAAGGTGGTGTCTGTAAGATGTCTGGAAGATGAGTGTGCATATGCACGCAAAACAGAAAGACGAACCATTAGGCACTGGAATGTCATACATACCATAAGCAAAATGGGAGGTAATGTCATCGCTGCGAGTATGCGCGCTACTCTACCTATAATAAGAAATCCCCTTTTACCGTCCCCTTTATACCCTAAAGTAAGAACACGTCGCAATCAGAAAAATCTACCCTAGAGGTTTCACGAGAATGCGATGGAACCTTACTGTGGCATCTTGTCAATGTAGGGTTCATCCCCTGGGAGAGACCCACAACCATACCCCTCTCACAAAACCCCGACATTCACTCATATTATGCATCTTTCTTCTCGCCTCTGCCAAACTCACATTCCTCTCCTTTAGACATTCCTTTACTGACTCAATCCACTTTTTCTTCGGTCTCTCCCAGCCAGGTCGATTCCCAACACACTCACCAATATACATCCACTTAACCAACCAACTATCATCCATTCATTCCATATGACCAAACTATCTCAACGTACTCTCGTTTAGTCTCTCACATAGGCATTTCTTTACACCACACAATACATTTGGGTTGATGCAACATGTTTTGCGGTACATAAGAAAATGAGATCAAAGGAGATTTAACGAAATTTGTTCATAAATAAGTATTCTTACATAAATTCACAAACACATATAATCAATGAATTTATTTACCAAGCAAGTTGAACAATGCAACATACGCTAGTTAAAGTTTAGTCAGTGAATGACTTTTTGAACACCAAAAATGAGCACAGTTCCAGAACTGTTTATAAATCAAATAAACTCATTGCCACAGCAGAAAACATGGAATGTGAAACTAAAAAATAATGAATAAATAAATAATAAATAAACCTATCATGTCCATAAAATTACAAGAGAAAGGTGCAACAGATAAACTGATACATTCTTCCTCAGACTGGATGAACTTAAGATGAAAGTAGCTTGGATTTTGAGAGCTAAAAAAGGTCTACATACGAAAGAGTGGGATAAAAGACATTTGACAATCACAGAGTTAAAAAGATGCAGAAAAAGCTATATATAAATATGTTTAAAATAATGAATTCTATGACATAAAATGCAAAATAAAAAAGAAAGAGACTTTACCAAAAGGACATGTTTTATCAAAACTTATCATTTTTACATGACAAAGAAATTTTCAGAACAAGTGACAGGAATAAAAACTTAAAAGTGCCTTGTGCCAACTTAATTTATATAACACATCATGTCACAGTTACTTATTACAAGGCATTTCCATAGAATTAATGAGTACTCAGCAATTATGGGAGGAGAAGACCGGGGGCTTTATAAGCTAGACTTGAAACATTCTTTTTGGGAACGTAGATGGCCTAGTGGATAGAGCTCCCGGTTACTGTTAACTCAGCGACGCGGAGTCCAGTGTTCGAATCCCGCTGATGGAGTAAAAATCTCCTTTGACTCATTTCATATTGTCGGAAATCAGAATCATCAAGAAAGTTCTTAAAGAATGTGTAAATTGTACGAAGCTTCATGGAAGATCAAGTGAACAACTAAACAGACTTGAAAGTGACATCCCCCCCCCTTTTACAACTATAGGTATAGATGCATTTGGCTCATTCTTAGTTGTAAGAGGGAGGGGTAAAGTTAGGAGAAAAAAGATACGGATTAATAATTTCATGCTTAAGTAGCAGAGAAATACATTTAGAAATGTTATATTCATTAGACACTGATGCATTTATCAATGCTCTTAGAAGGTTCGTAAGTAGGAGAGGTAATGTAAAATTTATACGATTCGATAATGGAACCAATTTTGTGAAAGCAAATAAAGTTAAAAAGAGCAAATTAAAAATTGGAATAACAAGCAAGTAAACAAAATGTTAGAGCAAAATGAAATACAGTGGATTTTCCAGTCACCGCATGCCTCTCATAAAGAAAGAAACATTAGAAACATTAGAACATTAGAACTGAGAAATATATTACAAGCTTGACTCTCAGAACAGCCAATAAGGTTGGCAGATGATAATTTGAATACTTTATTCTACGAGATTGAGTTCATCATAAACAACCAACCACTAACATAAGTTACCAATGACTTAGAAAACTTAGAAGTTTTGACACCTAACCCACTGCTAACTCTCAAAGGCAACATAACATTTTCTTCAGGTTTATTCCAGGATAAGGATTGTTACTCATTTAGGAAAAGTTTTTTTACAAACCAAAATAGGCACG
>JABUQX010101112.1:0-10000 GCA_015478945.1 Trachelipus rathkii | reverse complement strand
GAATGGAAAGTGAATGGTTTAATATTAATAGTGGAGTAAGGCAGGGATGTGTTATATCTTCATGACTATTTAATTTGTATATGGATGGAGTCATTTTGGAGTAATGAAAGAGTTAAGGGTAGGGGTGGTAGGGGAGCGTGTAAAGGGGAATGGAAGAGAGTAGAGGGTACCCTGCATATTGTAAACTGATGACTTGGTTTTGCGTGCTAAATCCGAAGAAAGTTTGAGAGAATTAGTAGAGGGGCTTGGCAGGGTGTGTAAAAGGAGTGAGTTTGCGATAAATGTAGATAAGAGTAGTGGTGATGGTAGGTGTGGAGAGAGACCTCGTTCTTATATCATGCTGGATGGTGAGCAATTGGAACAAGTATCCAAGTTTAAATATTTAACTAAATGTTGGATGAAAATGAAACGGATGATGAAGAGTGTAGTAGGATAATTGTGAATGGTAGGAAGGTGGCTGGTGCAATTAAATCCTTGGCGAATGCAAATGGACTAACTTTTGAATGCGCTATGGTTCTGCATGAGGGTATGTTGTTACCGGTGCTAATGTATAGCAGCAGCAGTAGTAGTAGTAGTAGTAGTATGGTGTGGAATAAGAGGTGTCGATCTAAGGTGCAGTCTGCTCAGATGGATAATTTTAGGGGGGTGATAGGTGTGTAGAAGAATTGATAAAATGAGGAATTAACGTATTATGGTATTAGGTGTGAGAAGAATAAATAAAACGAGGAATTAACGTATTAGGGAGTGGTGTGGTGTGAAGAAAGACGTAAATGAGGAAATAAATGAGTGTTTTAAGATGGTTTGGTCATATGGATGGGATGGATGATATTCGGTTGGTTAAACGAATGTACAGAGGTGAGTGTGTTGGGAATTGACTAGCTGGGAGACTGAAGAAAAAGGTGGATTGAGTCAGTAAAGGAGTGTCTGAAAGAAAGGAATGCGAGTTTGGCATAGGCGAGAAGAAAGGTGCATAATAGGCATAATAGGAGTGAATTGCGGGGTTTTGTGAGGGGGTATCATTAGAACTCTATTAAAAATAAAGACAAAATGAATAGTGGATAAGGTATGAACTCTACACTGACGAGATACCACACTGGGGTCTGTCGCAGAGTTGTAAATCCCTAGGGCGGATTTTTGACTTAAGACCGGCTCGCACTTAAGGGTATGAAGGGGGAAGGTGTGTGTGTGTGGGAGGGGGGAGGGGAGGCTTTCCTTTCTACTTACGTCATGCTATTCTACTTAAATATTCTAGTTTTATACATGTTACACACCCTACTCCCATATGTGGGAAGTGAAGGTAGGACAATGAAAGAGACTATCCTAAAGGGTGGTTTGTAGAACTACCGAAATAAAAAATAAAAATGGAAAATTTACACTAATATATCTTTGAAGCAAAAAACTTTCAAATTGGTATCTTAAAATTGATTCTTTATAATTTTAGATTATTTATTATTATATGTCATTATAACTGAAAAGTGTCTAAATTTCTCAGATATTAAGGGAAATAGATGACCGAATAAACCTTACAAGTTGCAAACGAACCATTTATTAAACAATATTTTAAAAGAAGGGGCAAAAGTTATGAAAAAGAAAGTGGGTATAGCCACATATTACCTGCAAAAGATGCTATGCAACTCAAATGATAATATAATCAACCTAGAAAAGTCAACGAACTACTTTTTTTAATTGGTCTATAAAATAATGAATGGGTAAATTATTGCAGAGTTCTATGCATGCAAATGTTTGAACCAAAAAATAATTTTAAAATGAAACTTATTAAAGATTGAAACTGAAAAAGAAATCTTTAACAAATATTAACTAACAAATATCTCAAATGGATCTCCAACTAAATAATTTTCATTCGTTTTAAGGGTAACCAGAAAAGAAAGTCTACTTCCAATTATAAAATTAAAAATATTGCTAAAATAATATCCATCAACTTTTAACAACAAGAAATCTAACAAAATTAATATATATGTCTCTTTGTTTACCAGGCATGATAGATGACCCTGGCTCATTTTCCGGTAAGGAAATTTCCCCTAATCCACAACGTGGTCCAGAAGCCAAAAACCTTATATCATTTGCAATTTTCATAATAGAGCATAAAACACTCTGTGCAGAAATAAATAATTGTAAATATCTGCAAGGCAATAGAGACTTTAAATTATTGATAATAATAATAATAATAATAATAATAATAATAATAATAATAATAATAATAATAATAATATTTCAATAATTAAGAAATACAATTTAAATATCCTAGAGATTGATAGCACAAGTATAAAATTTCACAAAGTATATAACATTAACAGATGATACCTTTGCAGCAATTTTCTCTGCAAATCCAATTCTGGTGTTTAGTCCTGTTCCTACAGCTGTGCCACCAGCTGCAAGCATATAAATCCTTGGCAAACAATTTTTCACACGTTCAATACCAAATTCTATTTGCTGTGCATATGCGCTGAATTCCTGGCCTAATGTTAGAGGAGTGGCATCCTGTTAAAAGACGGGAAGAATGAAATAAGACATCTTGAAATATATATATACACACTGTCCCATAAAGAGCGACTTGCTTCTTAAATTACAAAAAGTATTTAGATTTCAACTTCGCCATCCCAATGCAATAGTTTAACAGTAATAAATTAACTTACAATGCAACTATATTAATGTTAAAAATTACTTATAGAAAAAAATGGAACAGAACATTTCTTTTAGACTTATTTTTATTATTATCATTTATCATTATGAATCCGAAACAAGCAGTACAATATTTAACCTTTCTTCCTTAAAAAAAAAAAATCGCTAATACCTACCTGTGTGTGAGTCCTTCCAATTTTGATAATAGAGTTGAATTCATTTTCTTTTGCTCTTAATGCTTTTAGAAGGTTGCTTAAACCTGGTAATAATGTGTTATGTACTTCCATAGCAGTTGCAATGTGCATCGCAGTTGGGTATGTATCATTAGAACTCTATTAATAATATAGACAAAATGAAAAGCGCATAAGAAAAATAATTAAAAAGAATTTTTATCTCAAAGGAATAAATAAACAAAAATAAATAAAAGCACGTATAAACAAAGAATTTCAGGGAATAATTCTTAAGAAAAAAAACGATTAAAATTAATCTGAATTACAAATTATTTTTTTTTAATTCAAATGAAATTGAATTAAAAATTTGAACATTAAAGGTAGTAACCTCAAAGGTTATTTTTAAATATATTGCATGTATAAAACAAAAAAAAAACAAAAAATGGAAAAAGCTTTTAAATTCTTGTTTCTTTCCATTACATATGTCTCACAAGATCCCCCCAAAAAATATAAAAATAATAATAATAATAATAATAATAATAATAATAATAATAATAATAATAATAATAATAATAATAATAATAATAATAATAATAATAATAATAATAATAATAACAATAACTTGCAGGTTAATCAAACAGAAGATGAGAAAAAAATAAATTAACTTTCAATCTTATTAATTCATTTTTCTCACTGAAAATTTTGCTCTTATACCTCTCTAACAGTTGGAAGAGAGAAATGATCTCTTCATACAACTAGACTTGCACTAATGATAGCATTTCATGTTCTACATTGCAATCTTATCTTAAATAATTACACACCTTTCCTTCCACCTGACCCAAAACCCTTAATGAGCCATTATCCATTATATTCAAAATATACTTTAAATCTATAGAGCTTCCTTTTTCTCTAGTATTGCATTTTCACAATCCTTTCTTGTAACCTTACTTTAAATATATATATATATATATATATATATATATATATATATATATATATATATATATATATATATATATATATATATATATATATATATATATATATATATATATATATATATATATATATATATATATATATATATATATATATAATATATATATATATATACCGTATATATAGTAATATAATAGAAATAGTACCTTTATATAGGTAAGGGGGATAAGGGGAACTGTAGGAATTATATGGGAATAAGTTTATTGAGTCTTGTAGGGAAGATATATGCTGGTATTTTAGTCGAAAGAGTACGGCGAGTGACTGATTGGTAAAGAACAAGGTGCATTTAGAAGTGGTAGAGGATGTGTAGATCAAATTTTTACAATGAAACAAATGATTGAAAATGAGAAGAAGAATAAATTGTATTTAGGTTTATGGATTTACAACAGGTGTATGATAGGATTAATAGGGAAGCTCTATGGCAGGTGTTAGTGAAATATGGTGCTGGTGGTAGGTTTCTGAATGGAATCAAAAGTATGCATGACGATACTATTCTTGCATCAGAACATCTAAAAATTGTTTCAGACTAGATAAGGGTTCTATTTCTCACTCTTCTTTTCAAAATTGAGCACAAAGGTCCAAAGATATTTATGTCAGATGATTATGCTGGTCAGGGAAAAAATTGTAAGTTGAGATTGGAGCCTCTCAAACATTCTGAACTGTTGTGATGGTTCTTCTAAAGGGAGCATAATCATTTGGAAAAATTGCACGATAGTGAAAAATATCTGGACCATATGGTGAACCTCCTCGTTTGGTATGTCCAAGTACTCAGTGACAGTACACTATCATTTCAAATAACATGATATGGTCGCCCAAATCATTGCAGATCAACTCCATGGTCTTCCATATCATTACAGATCAACCCCATAATAACAGTTCTGATTGCAAGCTTCCTTGGAGGATCAGACCATATTCCTTTTTTCTCCACATTTCAAATGTCTAGGTTTTATGACTCTTTCTTTTCGCAATTTCGAGATGTTTTCAGTAATTAAAGATTAACAATTCCAAAGAATATTTTCTTTGCGAAGTTTCCTATCTACAGGTTTTCTGGAGAAAAGTTCTACAAGGTAGATACAGAGTACTACTCTCACATGTGTAATAGTAGTTCTGTATCTTGGGAGTGGAAACAGTCCCGGTCTTTCAAACAATTAAAAGAGATCCGAACCTAAATTCATTACGAGATTACATCATACCACTTCCATCAAAAGGGATTATTCAAAGAGTAAGTAAAAACAGTTCATACCTGACTTTTGTTTACATGGTCATTAGGGTGAACAGGCTTCTTTGATCCTAGTTCTCCACCAAGTATTTCAATAGCTCTATTTGCAATAACTTCATTTGTGTTCATATTTGACTGAGTGCCAGATCCCTGAAATAAATAATTAACATTAAACACAATAGCGGACGAAACACAATAACTGACTTGATCAGTACAGAGAACAGTAAAATGCATGAGTATCTAAAAAAAATAAATAAATAAAGTGAACTTACTGTTTGCCATATAACTAGAGGAAAGTGTTCATCATACAGTTCACCACTAATGACTTCATCTGCAGCTTTTGATATTGCCTCAGCTAGCTTTGGATCTAAACCATATTCCTTATTAACTTCAGCAGCAGCTTTCTTCAGAATCCCAAATGCTTTTATCACAGGTTTCTTATTATAATAATAATAATAATAATAATAATAATAATAATAATAATAATAATAATAATAATAATAATAATAATAATAATAATAATAATAATAATAATAATAATAATAAAATTTGATTATTGCTCGAGCACGTACAAATACAAATTACAATACACAAAAGCAATAATGAAAAGAATTCAGTAAAATAAGACCTTAGATTAATCAATTGCTTGAAAATGAATTAAAGTACAATATCTAATTTTTATTGAAAAGTGTAGACTAACATTTAAAGAGCTATGCTCAGAACCACAATGGCACAAAGAAATATGATTTTGAAAAAATTTTAAATTTTTTTATAACTCTTGGAAAATATTCAGTCAATGTTTATAGTAAGAACCCTAAAAGCAGAGAACAAAGGACCCAGCTGATAAAGTTTAAAAAAAAAAAAAACAGAGGTACACATGCAATAACTTTAAACGATTAAAGTTTTTTTTCCGTTAACTTTTTAGAGAGTTAAAAATGAGTGTTAAGAACTACTGTAGTTACAGTTTTGGAAACAAGAGCCAAGAGTGCAAAGTTACAGAAACCAAGGATGTGTTGTTAATGAAAACGATTTTTAGGAAATTTATTAGGTTTCATAATAATTACTTGACAATAGGCTATTTTTCTTTGTAACCCAAAGGCAAAAATAGAAAAAAAAAGGGGGATACTGTCAAGATTTGAGAGATACATTTCAGTAAAGTCAGTAAATATTTTGTAATAATTTGTCTCAGAATGAGATCATTACAAATTCTAGAAATTCACTTGCAATTTGAAATGGCTGGATTTATACGAGTGATCAGGGTGTGAAAATAATTTACTATGGTTATATATTTGTAAACATTTTTTCTTTTTTTTTTTTAAACAAACTGCATGGGAATAGACAAAAGTGATTGGTTTGAAGCTAACAATTAAAAAACGTAAGTCCTATTGTGGGCACTAATAGTTAATTTACTATTAATCAATTTTTGTGAACAATTTTGCTTTTCTTAAGTTGAATGATAACTCATGTAAAATGTGATCTAGAATTATTTCTTCAACCAATGTTACAACCTATTCAAAAGAATGGCAGATTAGGAGCTGGGACAGTGAGTCCTTGATTGGTCTGTAAGGCTTTACAATGTATTATTTTTGTTTTAACCTAGTTTAAATCAAATAAGATACCATTTTTTGTGCTCTTCAATTTACAATGATAAGATAAAACATGCGGATATACCTTTATTTATATTGTTCAAGGATAGCTAAAAAACTAAAGAAGTTATAGGCCTTACAATTAATATAAAGTAAATGGCAACAATTAATATAAAGTAAATTGCAACAATTAATATAAAGTTACAAAAGAATTTAAAGTAATGCACTAACAAAAACCATTACTAAAAAAAACCTTATATACAAATTGTAATTCAATAGCTTAAAATATGGCATTGAAAGATTTACCTGTCAAATAATTGTGCAAACAAATATTTTAAATTAAAAACCACTCAGAAAAATCTGAGTTTTTTATCCATTTTATGAATAAGTTGATAAAAGTAGAAATAATGTAAAACATAAGAGAAATATTCCAGTGCCAAATAGTCAACAAGGGAATTTTGCTTTACTAAAAGTTGAATGAAAATATGATAATTATGAAATTTTTTTTTTATTTAGTACCTATGTAAATATTTTGAGAAGAGAGAATTTAAATTGCTGAAAAGTTTGTATATGCTAGACTTGTAAATAATATTTTGTTAAGTAAAAGTATCATAAGTCTCTGCTTGTAGCAAAACTTTTCTAAAACTGGGGGTCACAAAATAAAAATAAATGCATAAAAGGAATTAAACATTTTCTGAGAAAAATTAACTCATATTGAAAACATAATTAGGCACACAACTTAAAATATTTATTAAAAACTGCAGTTCAAAGTCTTAATTTTTTTTAAAGTAATGAATGTGCCGTTCTTCATTTAAAAAAAAACTCAGATGAATCAACATAAAAACATATATACATAAGTAGATTGTTTTCAAGCAATAACAGATAACTTGTTAATTCAAATACATCATTATCAAAGCATCTAAACAACTTGAACTAGTCACTCTATTCAGCTAAACAGTTTGAACGAGTTGCTCTATTAAATTTTATTGTTATTAAGTTTTTTGCAGGGGTGGCATGGTAATAATTTGACTTTTTGTTTTGAGAGGTCGTGCAACTAAAACGTTTGAGAGCAATTCTTCTAAGCTATTTTTTTTATTATTTTTTTTTTTTTTGCAATTCCTGGTAAACCAAATTATCACAGGTAAGATGATGGTCACACTTAAAAAGAATAAACCTACCCTACCTATAGAACTAAAATGTATTGAAAAAGGTGAAGTTGAACTTACTGGCATCCGTTCCGTTTCTCCTCCTATAGGAAAATTCAAAACTGATCTAACAGTTTGTGATCCATAATATTTATCATTGGGAACTTCAAGTTCTCCAAAAGTGTCATATTCTTTTCTAATGCCTTCCTTCTTGGCCTAAAAAAAAAAAAAAGTCTTTGAGAGCAAAATATCAACTTAAAAACAGAATAGTATAGTAATTAATAGACAAACATAAGAGAAGAATTTGAAAAATTAATATAAAATAATAATAATACAAAATTAAATACACCAAAATAGTTACATGTCAAGAAAAAAACTAAATTGAGCCAGTGGCAATATCTTATACACACATTAGTGATCAAATTATATAATTACTATATATATATATATATATATATATATATATATATATATATATATATATATATATATATATATATATATATATATATATATATATATATATATATATATATATATATATATATATATATATATATATATATATATATATATATATTAGTGATGGGACGATTAATCGTCATCGTCATCATCATCGGCAAAAATCGGCATATTTTTTTTACATCGTCATATTTCACCGATTATTTTGCCTCTTATTTTCAATATTAAAAATGTTTGGATAAACAACTCAATAATAATAATAATAATAATAATAATAATAATAATAATAATAATAATAATAATAATAATAATAATTATATATATATATATATATATATATATATATATATATATATATATATATATATATATATATATATATATATATATATATATATATATATATATATATATATATATATATATATATATATATATATATATATATATATATATATATATATACTATATGTTGGCAATGGAATTTGACGCTCCAGAAATGGGTACGCCTTTCTGTTATGCGTTCATATCCACACTCATCCTCCACACAACATATCATATACACATACTTATATTCACACCCCTCTTCTAGAAAACATCTTACAGACATCCCTATCCCTTATAATCCATGCGTGTAGGGAGGAAAAAAATTGCCCACATCGTATGGTCTGCATGTCAGAAGTAGACTAAGGGACGGTGGTAGTTAGGTTGGCTGCCTACTACCACTTATCTTTTGCCAAGATACTAATGCATGCCTCGGAGGAAGGTCGTGATTGCAGTAAGCGCCCTTCTATCCGAGGGATGTATAGATATTATCTGTATATGAAATGTCAGAGGAATAAATGTTGAGGAGATGAGGAGAAGGTGATGGATATGTATTTAGAAAGGGCAAATTTAGTTTGCTGGCCCTAGTGAAACAAAGATGAAAGGAAACGGTGAAAATGAGTGGTGTGGTGTAAATGTGTTTGTGTTGCTGTGGAAAGGAATGAGAGGGGGATGATAGAAGGATTTGTCCAATTCTGATGAGTGAGTTGTGGTAGAGAGCTATGGTAAGATTTTGTGTGTGAGTACTAGAAGTCTAAAGGTTAAATTTAAGTTTGAAAAGATCAAAAATTTATTGTTGTTGCGACATATGATCCATCTGAGGGTAATGTTGAAAAGTGCGATTTCTGGGATAATCTAGACGATGTTTTAGAGGGAATAGGAAATTCAGTTCATTTGCCACATATCTGCCCATTCAAAGGATTTTTTACAGTTGTCCACCACTCACACGGGCAGAGCACAATTCAAGGAGGAGGGTATTACTCTCAAAAGTTCACCCTCTAAGGCAATTTCGCATATGAGCACAGGCGCAGGCTTTAAAGTGGGGATTAAATTCAGTAGGAAATACAGAAGATGGAAGAATTCCACAAAACAGAGGTGGTGGGAAGAAGGAAGCACCACAGCAAACTAGCCTGGAGGTACCAATGTCAACACAATACTCGTGCGAAGATACAGCACCTATTGTGCTGCGAAGGCGTCGTAAAGGTGGTGGTACGCGGTGATAAATTCCCTCGAGCACTTGCCGCTGCGGTACCTAGGATAGAATAAAGCACCAACATCCTTGCAAAGATAGAGGGTCAAGTGAGGCGATTTGCAGAACAGTTTATAAGCCTTTTGCAGTGTTAACGCTGTCCAAAAACTGGGTGAAACCAAACCCAGATATGGGCCAGTGCTCGCATGGGCGGATGAGACTTTCTTTAATATAGCGGGCAACTGAAGAAAAAGGAGGAAAAAGTG
>JABUQX010101111.1:27500-29232 GCA_015478945.1 Trachelipus rathkii | reverse complement strand
TTTCTCCATTCATTCTACACACCATTTCCGCCACCCCACCTCGATTCTTCATAACAATCCATTATACACATTGAAGAACCAAGAACAAACACAACCCTGTCTACTTCCGCTCATTAATCCTAAACCAATCGCATTCAACTCCATTTATTCTTACACACGCTTCAATATCGTCATACATACTTTTGATTCCATTCAGAAACCTGCCTTCAACACTATATATTTCTAACACCTGCCATAGAGCTTCAATATTAATCTTATCATATGCCTGTTGCAAATCCATAAAACCTAAATACAATTTATTCTTCTTCTCTTCCATTTTCTAAATCATTTGTTTCATTATAAAGATTTGATCCACGCATCCTCTACCGCTTCTAAACGCACCATGTTCTTTACCAATCAGTCCTTCAGTAACTCGACGCACTTTTTCGACCAAAATACCAACATATATCTTCCCAACAGCACTCGACAAACTAATTCCCCTATAATTCCTATAGTTACCCTTATCCCCCTTACCCTTATATAGGGGTACTATTATTGCTCTCCTCCAATCCCTCGGAATTATACTTTCCGTAAACGTTTTGTTACACAACTTCCAAATCCACTCAATCACCCTCTCGCCTCCGTTCGTGATCATTTCACCAGTAATTTCATACATACTTGCAGATGTACCATTCTTCAACTTTCTCACTCTACCCATTACCTCCTCCTTACTAATGACCTCATCCCCAAAATACCTATTCCTTCTTGCACCATCAAACCCACACACATTCACTATCACCTCTTCATTACTGCTGATGTTATGCAGATTTTTGAAGTGTTCCCTCCAGTCTCCACACTCCCCTCACATCCATTTCATCAGCTACGAAAGAACTATCCCTATTCATTATTCAAAACAGATTCCCCTTATTCTCATTATTAACTTTTCGCGCTTCCTTCCAGAAGAGCTTCCTATTCCCTTGTAAGTCCCCAATTTCATCCTCCTTCCAAACTGTTCATTTACCGCTTGTTTTCTCCTACGTATTTGCACCGGGAGAGTTATTTCTTTTTTCCTCCTTATATAATTTCCAAGCATCTTTCTTTTGCAACTTCAAATTTGCTTTTAGTACTTCAACCACGCTTCTTTTTTAATTTTAAACGCTTGCATCACCTTTTCATTCCACCATTCGCACTGTTAAACATTCTACTTCCTACTTTAGCACAATCCACACACTTCCTTTGCACTACTAACAATGCTTCCTTCATTTTGCCCCAGATTTGTTTCAGTTCAACTTGTTCACCATTCAACCGCATTACTAGACGGACGCTTCTTACATTACTTATCCTTATGTCTTTGCTCACTTAATTCTCACATCTTAATTTACCTACTTCCTTTCGTACCACCTCCTCTCCCATCCAAGCCCCCACTAAACTTAATTTTACATAGAAACAACATAAAGATCCGATAATCCCATCCTAAACCCCTCACTGATTTACCATCCAACACATACTTCAACATCGCCTTCTTCACCAACACAAAAATCAATCAATACTTTTCACTCGATACCATCTCTACCTACCTACCCAAACTCTAGTATACTTATGGATATCTTGTGTTTAAATGAAAGTATTACTTAAACACATACCTCTCTCTTCACAGAAATCAATCACCTTCCTACATTCTCATTTTCTCCCCGCCACCCCAAAACCAGTATAAATATAAAATATATATATATATATATATATATATATATAT
>JABUQX010101111.1:5000-22500 GCA_015478945.1 Trachelipus rathkii | reverse complement strand
CAGATTAACGCACACACAGAACCAAATCATTCCGCATATAAATAGGTAGGCACCCTCCACTCATCTCCAGTCTCCACCATTCTAACCCATTTCCTGCGCCATCCCAACCACGAATTCTTTATAACCCCACCAATACAAATGAATAAACAAGGAGACATAACCACAACCCTGTCTTACTCCGCCATCGATTAATCCTAAACCAATCACCATTGACACCATTTTATTCTTACCACGCTTCACTATCGTCATACATACTTTTGATTCATTCAGAAGCCTACCACCAACACCAGTATATCCTAACACCTGCCATACCGCTTCCCTATTAACTCTATCATGCGCCTGTTGCAAATCCATAAAACCTAAATACAATTTATTCTTTCTTCTCCCTCATTTTCTCAATCATTTGTTTCAATGTAAAGATTTGATCCAACATCCTCTACCACTCCTAAAACGCACCTTGTCTTCACCAATCAGTCCTTCAGTCACTTACGACGCACTCTTTCCAACCAAAATACAAGCATATACCTTCCCTACAACCAGGGTTGTGGAGTATCCCCGCTATTAATTTCTACAGTTTCCCCTTTTCCCCTTACCCTTATATAAGGGACTATTACCGCTCTCCTCCAATCCTTGAACTATACCCCGATAAACCGCTATTAACAACTTGTTCCAAGATCCAATCAATTTCACCATCTCGCCTCCGTTCTTTGGATTCATTTCACCAGTAATTTCATCTATAACCTGCAGATTTACCATTCTTCAACTGTTTCACTCTACCCAATTACCTCCTCCTAACTAATAACCTCACCCCAAAATACCTATTTCCTTCTTGCACCATCAAACCCACACACATTCATATCACCTCTTCATTACTGTTTATATTAGATTCTCGAAGTTTTCTTTCCAACACTCCTCTCACACCTACTTCATCAGTTACAAAAGCCACCATCCCATGCATTTATATATATATATATATAATAAATATATATAAATAATATATATTATAATATATATATATATATATATATATATTAAATATATATATATATATATATATATATAATAATATATATTACAGTTGTCACCACCACCTCACGGGAAGACCTTATTCATGACGGGGGCGTTGCACGCCAAATTCATCCACTAGCCCCAAAATTACGCCAGATGAAATCACCAGACGCAAGTTAAAGTGAGGGAGATTAAATTCAGCAGGAAACACAGAAGATGGAGAGAGTTCCACAGAACAGAGGTGGCAGGAAAGAAGGAAGCACCGCAGCGAACTAGCCCGGAGTTACCAATATCTACGCAATAACCAATATAACCACCTGTTATACCATCCCTTTTTGATCACCTATTCCAAACCATTCAGGTCCCCCAACCACTATCAATCTGAAGCTCCTACCACCCAATCCAGAACATCATTTCAGATTATTCCCAAAAAATCTCTCTTCAACGTTTCCCTCTGATGGACCATACGTCACAACCACATATACCTTGACCTTTTCAAACTTAAATTTAACCATTAGAATTCTAGGACTCACACACACAAAGTCTACCATAGCTCTATACCACAAATCACTCATCAAAATTGCAACTCCTATTTTCCCCCTCTCATTCCTTTCCACACCAGCACACACACATTTCACACCACACCACTCATTTTCACCGTTTCCTTTCATTTTTGTTTCAGTCATATATATTTATTTTTTTATTTATTTATTTACCATCTCACAAGTAGGGCTTTCGCCCCTGTCAGTTGGACTAGCATCTTCATCCTTCTGGCCTAGAAACTCTTGATCCTAGAGCTCTCTAGATAACTATTTCTCGGCGTAATGGGTTTCGACGCTAGTCCTTGAGTTGTACACTTAGGTAGGGTTTCACCCTTTCAGTGGAACTAGCGTCGTCTTCCATTTGGCCTCGAAATTCGTTTTCCCAGAGCTCTCCAGAATATCATGTTTCTAGGCGCATAAGATCTTGATGCTGGTCCAGGAGTTCTACAAGCAGAAAAGTGAAGGGCCAGGTTGCTAGCCTGTCGCCCTATATATATACATTATTATTGACATGAGGGATTCCCTGCCCTTAGTAGCAGAGGGAAGAGGTCGCCCTTCATATGATCCGATGTGTCGCTACATCCAAACTCTTCTGGCCAGATTAATTTAGTTGCAATTTGTGTATTAACTTTACAATCCAAATTTAATTGCTGTAATTTAAATAATCCAAAAGAACTAAGCCGGGAAATATTGTTGCTCCTCCATTTATTTTTCAGATAAATTGATATTTTTATATACGTATTAAAATAAATGAAAAGAAATCTTGTCAAATTTTGCTACTCCTCCAACAAATGTTATCAAAATACAACATTCTTCTTTCTATAAAATTTAAAAACGGACACATTAAATTTAGTAAAATTCTTTGTTACAATAATCTGGCCAAGTCATTCCAAAAACCTTCTCATTTTGAATTGTGAAACCTATTCAGACTTTTAATTCCCAAAGACTTAGAGTCAAAGGAGATTTTACTCTCCATCAACTAGATTCGAACACGAACTCTGCGTTGCTGAGTTAACAGTAACCGGTCGCCTTATCCACTAGGCCATCCACGTTCCCAAAAAAGAACGCTTCAAGCGTAGCTTTTAAAGCTCCCGGTTTTCTCATCCCATGTATATATATATATATATACCGTATATATATATACCAATATATATATATATATATATAATAATAATATATATATATATATATATATTATATATATATATATATATATATATATATATATATATATATATATATATATATATATATATATATATATTATATATATCTTCTTCTTTATCTTCCTTCTATTTTTCCAAGAATGGGAGTAGTGGTGACGAGCATCGGAAAGAAAAGCAGTAGAAGAACATGAAATAAGTCGAAAAGAAAGCCAGCCTTACCGCCCCCTCAGAACCATTAATTAGTGAGAACTCATCGCAGTCAGAAAAAATCCACCCTAAAGCTTCCATGGGACAGCGATGGATCCTCACTATGGTAGATCGTGCAATGTAAAGCGTTCATCCCTTGCCCAGGTGCTGTAGCGCGAGCGATATCCATACCCCCTCGACGATCCCGCCATTCACTCCTGTTATTACACCTTCTTCTCGCCCCCTACCAAACTCACAGTTTCTCCCTCATAAACATTGCATTTTACTTGACTCATATTCACTTTGGTTCGTGTGGTCTCCCAGCGGTCGGTCCCAGCACACTCCCACTATACATCCGCTTAACCAACGACTATCATCATCCTTTCCATATGAACCAAACCATGTCAACATACTTTCATTTTTATTCTCTCATTTATCCCCTTTCTTCACACCACACAACTCTCTAGTACGTTCCTTCATTTTTTCAATTCTTCTCACTCCTAGCACGCCCCTAAGATTGTCAATCTAAACACATTGAACTAGATCTTACTTCTTATTCCAGACCATAGTTCTCACTACTATACAATAACACAGTAACAACATACCCTCATGCAGAACCCTAGCACACTTAAGACTTAGCCTTTACATTCACCAACGATTTATCACCAGCCACTTTCCTGCCATTCACAACTTTCCTACTACACTCTGCATCGTCCGTTCCCTTCTCACCCAACATATACCCTAAATATTAACTCAGACACTTGTTCCAGCTCTCACCATCTAACATAACTTCACACTGAGGGAGTGTCCTCACTCACAACCATAAAACCTTACTCTTATCCACGTTAACTTACCCCTCCTTTACACACCCTGCCAAATCTCTCTACAATCCTCTCAAACTCTCTTCAGATTCGCCACACAGACCAAATCCATCCGCATAAATAGGTAGGGCAGCCTCCACTCATCTCCATTCTCACCATCTAAACACCATTTCCGCCATTCCCCACCTCGATCTTCATTAACCCCGATCCAATACAAAATTGAATAACCAAAGACATAACACAACCTTGTCTTACTCACTATTAATCCTAAACCAATCACCATGACACCATTTATTCTTACAACGCTTCACATCGCATACATACTTTTGATTCCATTGAGAAGCTTACCACCACACCATATATCCCTAACACCTGCCATAAACCTTCTCTATTAAACTCATCATACGCCTGTTGCAAATCCATAAAACCTAAACATAACATTGACCTCTTCCCTCTCATTTTATCATTTGTTTTCATTGTAAAGATTTGATCCACACATCCTCTACCACTCCTAAAACGCACCTTGTTCTTCACCAATCAGTCCTTCAGTCACGCGACGCACTCTTTCGACCAAAATACAGCAAAATCTTCCCTACAACACTCGATAAATATTCCCTATAATTTCTACAGTTCCCCTTTTCTTTCTTACCCTTATATAAGGATACTATTACACTTCCCTCCCCAATCCCTGAACTTATTTACCCTCTTAAAAACGCCTTTATTACACAACTTTCAAATCCATATTAATCACCATCTCGCCTCCGTTTTGATCATTCACCCAGTAAGTTCATCTAACCTGCAGATGTACCTTTCTTCAACTTTTCACTCTACCCATTACCTCCTCCTTGGGTCTATCCATTTTTTCCGTACCAAAATAATGGAAGTTGGCCGCTCGATAATTTTGAAAACTTTTATATTTGCATGGCTTAATGTATCCCTGGCAAGTCAATAAACACCATTCGTTTTTTTGTAGATTTACTCTGGTTGTAACAGGGTGAGCCAAAATGTTTGACCAGGTGGAGCAAAATTTATCACTTAATAGAAGTAACATTTTAAGTCATATCTCCATATTGGTAATTCTTATACCAAATTTCATAGAGAGTGATTTGTTAGGGATACTTTAAGGTACATTTGGCCTTTCCTGTTTTTTTTGGGGAAAATAATATTTCACCATGGAAAATGAATCCGAAAAATTGTGTTAAAATTCGAAGAAATTTCCATTTTCGTGGGTGTATTATTAAAAGAAGGAAATAATTTAACGACATAAAATTTTGTGTGATGATACATACTAAAGTATGGTTTAACTTAAATCTTATTTGAAGTTTGGTAAATATTTTAAAAAAAATTTACAGGGTGTTAAAAAATCAATTTTTCGGAAAATCTGTAACTTTGAACCTTAATATCTCTGATGGGGTAAGTGCTAAAAATCTGAAATTTTCACACATTATACTACTACCATAGATGTTCTTTCACCTGCAATATTGACTTTGGTATTTGCTGGTTTTAAGAAATACAGCCATTCAAAAATGCCAAAAAAAATTTTTTTTAAGTTGTTATGATAGATAGCCTACGTAGGCCTACTCGTAATATAAACTACCTATATTGTTAAAGCGCGTAAATATTATTATATTTTTAGAATTATTAAAATTATTTGTCATGTAATTCTTTTTTTTGCAATAATTATTTGTGAGAAAAATAAACAATGAAAATAAAGTTTATAATTTTGAAAAAAAAAAAATTCACGTTTGGAAAATGTCAATAAAATATAACTTAGACTTTTGTTTTTCTATCCAAATTAATACTATAACATTATTAAAATCTACTTAACATTTAAATTAAAATTAAAATTAGTTTGGACAAACACAGACGTAATAATATTTAATGTAAAGCGCGACATTAATTCAGTTATGCAAGCTAAGATTTTGAAGTGTGCTTGTGTCGCTCTTACCATGTTGATTGTAAATAAAAAAATATATCTTTATCTTAAAAAAATGTTTGTGTGTGCTACGTTTATGTTATATATATATATATATATATATATACGGTATATTATATATATATAATATATATATATATATATATATAGTAGATATGTATATATAATAAAAAAATATATTTTTGAGATTTTTATATATTATATATATATATATATATATATATATATATATATATATATATATATATATATATATATATTTTATATATAATATATATATATATATATATATATATATATATATATAGATAGTACCGTAAAATGGGGAAAAATTGGTCAAAAATCACCGTTTTTTTTTTTTAATGAATCATGAAAAATCGAAATTTTAAGTTACATCTTTACTTAATAGTTTTTTCTCACATTTGGAGTTTCCTTAATGTTATAGAATAATGAAAATAATAAAAATATCGAAATAAATATTTTTAAAATTTTTTTTAAAAATTCCATTTTCAAAAAATTGAATTCTGGAAAAACCGGTCAGTGCCTCAGTGGCGTCGGGGAGAAACGGTCATTAAATATTATTACGTCTGTGTTTATCCAAACTAATTTTAATTATAATTTAAATGTTAAGTAGATTTTAATAATGTTATAGTATTAATTTGGATAGAAAAAACAAGTCTAAGTTATATTTTATTGACATTTTCCAAACGTGAATTTTTTCCAAAATTATGAATTTTATTTTCATTGTTTTATGCTAAATAAAAATTGAAAAAAAAAATTATGACAATAAATTTTAATAATTTCTAATAATAATAATAATATTTACACACTTTAACAATATAGGTACTTTATATTACGAGTAGGCCTACGTATGCTATCATAACACAACTTAAAAAAAAAATTTTTTTTTGCCATTTTTGAATGGCTGTATTTCTTAAAACAAGCAAATACCAAAGTCAATATTGCAGGTGAAGGAACATCTATGGTAGTAGTATAATGTGTGAAAATTTCAGATTTTTAGCACTTACCCCATCAGAGATATTAAGGTTCAAAGTTACCGATTTTCCGAAAAATTGATTTTTGGACACCCTGTAAATTTTTTTAAAAATATTTACCAAACTTCAAATAAGATTTAAGTTAAACCCTACTTTAGTATGTATCATCACACCAAATTTTATATCGTTAAATTATTTCCTTCTTTTAATAATACACCCACGAAAATGGAAATTTCTTCGATTTTTAACACAATTTTTCGGATTCATTTTCATGGTGAAATATTATTTTCCCAAAAAAAAACAGGAAAGGCCAAATGTACCTTAAAGTATCCCTAACAAATCACTCTCTATGAAATTTGGTATAAGAATTACCAATATGGAGATATGACTTAAAATGTTACCTCTATTAAGTGATAAATTTTGCTCCACCTGGTCAAACATTTTGGCTCACCCTGTTACAACCAGAGTAAATCTACAAAAACGAATGGTGGTTTTGAACTTGCCAGGGATAACATTAACGCCATGCAAAATATAAAAGTTTTCAAAAATTATCGAGCGGCCATCAGCGGTACGGAAAAAATGGATTGACCCCCTTACTAATAACCTCATCCCCAAAATACCTATTCCTTCTTGCACCATCAAACCCACACACATTCACTATCACCTCTTCATTACTGTTAATATTGTGCAGATTTTCGAAGTGTTCTTTCCACACTCCTCTCACACCCTTTTCATCAGTTACAAAAGCACCATCCCTATTCATTATTCTAAGCAGATTCCCCTTATTCTCATTCTTAACCTTTCTCGCTTCCTTCCAGAAGAGCTTCCTATTCCATTGTAAGTCCCCATTCATCCTCCTTCCAAACTGTTCATTTACCTCTTGTTTTCTCCTACGTATACACCTTTTAGTATTTCTTTTTTACTCCTTATATAGTTCCAAGCATCTTTCTTTTGAGTCTTCATCATTTGCTTTTAGTACATTCAACCACGCTTCTTTTTTACCTTTAACCGCTTTCATCACCTCTTCATTCCACCATTCACTGTTAACATTCTTACTTCCTACTTTAGCAATCCACATACTTCTTGCACCGCTAACAATTGCTTCCTTCATTTGCCCCAGATTTGTTCAGTATCAACTGGTTCACATTCAACCGATTTACTAGCAGCCGCCTTGCAACTATCTTATTTCTTGCTCTCTTAACTTCTCTCTCTTAATTTTATTTTTTCATATTATATAATATATATATATATATATATATATATATATATTAATATATATATATATAATAAATATATATATATATATATATATATATATATATATATATATTATATATATGTGCTTGTTAAACTATAAATGGATGTGAGTGGAGTGTGGAAAAGAACACTTCAAAATCTGCACAATATTAACAGTAATGATGAGTGTTAGTGAATGTGTGTGTTTTGATTGTGCAAGAGAATAGTATTTGGGATGAGTTATTAGTAAGGAGAGTTAATGCGTAGAGGAGAAAGTTTGAAGAATGTAAATCTGCAGGTATAGATGAAATTACTAGTGAAATGATCAAGAGCGAAGGCGAGATGGTGATTGATTGATTGAATTGTTATAAAGCGTTTAGAGGTATAGTTCCAAGGATTGGAGGAGAGCGGTAATAGTTCCCTTATAAAGGGTAAGAGAGAAAAGGGGAACTGTAGAAATTATAAGGGAATAAGTTTAATTGAGTGTTGTAGGGAAGGTATATGCTGGTATTTTGGTCGAAAGAGTGCGTCGAGTGACTGAGGGACTTGTTGGTGAAGAACATTGCTTTATATGCATCATTTGTGGATCAAATCTTTACATTAAACAAATGATTGTGAAAATGAGGGAGAAAAGAATAAATTATATTTAGGTTTTAGGGATTTACAAACGCGTATGATAGAGTTAATAGGAAGCTTTATGGCAGGTGTTAGTGATATATGGTTGTGGTACACTTCTGAATAGGATCAAAAGTAGGTATGACGATAGTGAAGCGTTGTAAGAATAAATGGTGTCAATGGTGATTGGTTTAGGATTAATAGCGGAGTGAGACAGGGTTGTGTTATGTCTCCTTGGTTATTCAATGTGTAAATGGATGGGGTTATGAAAGAATTCGAGGTGGGGATGGCAGGAAATGGTGTTAGAATGATGGAGAATGCAGATGAGTATATTGGCCCTACCTATTATATGCGGAGATATAGTTTTGTGTGGGGAATCTGAAGAGAGTTTGAGAGGATTGGTAGAGGGATTTGGCAGGGTGTGTAAAAGGAGGGGTTTGAAAGTAAACGTAGATAAGAGTAAGGTTATGGTTGTGAGTGAGGACAGTCCTCAGTGTGAAGTTATGTTAGATGATGAGCAGCTGGAGCAAGTGTCTGAGTTTAAAATATTTAGGTATGTGTTGGATGAGAAGGGTATATGTGGTTAGTTGTTACCTGTGTTATTGTATAGTAGTGAAACTATGGTCTGGAATAAGAAGTATAGATCAAAAGTTCAATGTGTTCAGATGGACAATCTTAGGGCATGTTAGGTGTGAGAAGAATAATAAAATGAGGAATGAACGTATTAGAAGTTGTGTGGTGTGAAGAAAGGTAAATGAGAGAGATTAAATGAAAGTATGTTGAGATCTGTTTGGTCATGTGGAATAGGATGAATAAAAGTAGGTTGTAAGCGATTATAGTGGAGAGTGTTAGAACCGACCGGCTGCGGAGACCGAAGAGAAAGTCGGATTGAGTCTGTGAACGAGTCTGAAGCAGAGAAATGTTGAGTTTGGCAGAGGCGAGAATAAAGGTGCATGATAGAAGAGAATGGCGGGGTTTTGTGAGGCATGGTTGTGGCCCACCTGGGCCAGGGCATGAACCCTTACATTGACGATTTACCATAGTGTAGTCCGTCCGGTCCCATGCATGCTCTAGGGTGGATTTCGTCTGTGACGAGCTCATCACTAAATTCAATGGTACTGAGGGCGGTAAGGCCTAGGCTTTCTTTTCGACGTTTTCATGTCTCCTACTGCTTTTCTTTTCCGATGCTTGTAGCGCACCTTAACCCCAATCTGGGGCAAAGAGGAAGATGAAGAAAAAAGAATATATTTCCATATATATATATATATATATATATTATATATATATATATATATATATATATATATATATATATATATATATATATATAATATAATATATATACCCTCATTTTCTTTTCAGACAGTCTCGTCAGTATTTGAGAGAAATCGTTAACCACGGGAACAGTCTCTATTTACTTGCAGGGCCCCACAAAGGAAAGAGAGTTGTTTTTCTTAAACAACTTGAATCAGGACTCTGCTTGATAACAGTATGTTTATTTTTATATATATATATATATATATATATATATTATATATATATATATATATATATATATATATATATATTATATATATATATATTATATATATATATATATATATATATATATATATATATATATATATATATATATATATATATATATATATATATATAATATATATATATATAGTATATATATATTTATATATATATATATATATATATATATATATATATATATATATATATATTAGTGATGGGACGATTAATCGTCATCGGCAAAATCGGCATATTTTTTTTCAATCGTCATCGTCAATTTTTGCCGATTATTTGAACAAATATTAAGAATTTTGGATAATATTAAAACTCAATAAGAATATATATATATATATATATATATATATATATATAGTATATATATATATATATATATATATAAATATATTATATATATACTATATTATATATATTTATCTGCTCTAGAATAGGGATGGTGTCTTTGTAACTGATGAAATGGTGTGAGAGATGTGAAAAACAAAAACTTCGAAAAATCTGCACAACTATTAACAGTAATGAAGAGTGTGATAGTGAATTGTGTGGTTTGATGGCAAGAAGAATAGGTAATTTTGGGGATGAGCGTTATAGTTAAGGCAGGAGGTAATGGTAGAGTGAAAAAGTTGAAGAATGGCTAAATCTGCAGGTATAGATGAAATTATGTGAAATGCATCAAGAACGGAGGCGAGATAGTGATTGATTGGATTTGGAAGTTTGTAATAAAGCGTTATAAGGTATATTCCAAGATTCGAAAGAAGGGTGTATGAAAATATATAAGTAAGGAATAAGGGGAACTGTAGAAATTATAGAGAATAAAGTTTATTGAGTGTTGTAGGGAAGGTATATGCTGGTATTTTTGGTCGAAAGAGTGTCGGGGCCGGTCGAGTGACTGAGACTGATTGGCTGAAGAACAAGCGTTGCGTTTAGGAGTGTAGAGATGTGTGCATCAAATCTTTACATTAAAACAAACGATTGAGAAGAAAATAGAGAAGAAGAATAAATTGTAATTTGGTTTTATGGATTTGCAACAGGGTATGATAGGGTTAATAGAAGTTTTGCAGGTGTTAGTGATATATGGTGTGTGTGTAAGCTTCTGAATGGAGTCAAAAGTATGGATGACGATAGTAAGCGTGTGTAAGAATAAATGTGTCAATGGTTTGATGTTTAGATTACACGGAGTAAGACAGGTGTGTTACGCTCCTTGTTATTCAATTTGTATATGGATGGGTTATGAAAGAATTCGAGGTGGGGATGTAGGAAATGGTGTTAGAATGGTGGAGAATGGAGATGAGTGAGGGTCCCTACCTATTATATGCGGATGATTCGGTTTGTGTGGCGATCTGAAGAGAGTTTAAGAGGATTAGTAGAGATTTGGCAGGTGTGTAAAAAGAGGGGCTTGAAAGTAAACGTGGATAAGAGTAAGGTTATGGTTGTGAAGTGAGGACACTCCTCAGTGTGATGTTATGTTAGATCGTGAAGCAAGCTCGAACAAGTGTCCTGAGTTTTAAATATTTTGGGTTATATGTTGGATGAGAAAGGGAACGGATGATGCAGAGTGTGTAGTAGGAAAAGTTGTGAATGGGAGGGAAGGTGGCTGGTGCAATTAAATCGTTGGTGAATGTGAAAGGACTAAGTCTTGAGTGTGCTAGGGTTTTACATGAGGGTATGTTGTTACCTGTGTTAATTTAAACCCCTACTGATTTAACATTCCAACACATACTCAACATCTCCTCTCACCAACACAAAAATCAATCATACTTTTCACTTCGATACATCTCTACCTACACCAACTCTAGTATACTTATGATACTCTTGTGTTTAAAGAAGTATTACTTACACACATACCTCTCGTTCACAGAAAATCAATCACCTTCCTACCAGTCTCATTTTCTCACACCCCAAAAACCACCTGTTATACCATCCCTTTTTGATCACCTATCCAACCATTCAGGTCCCTCCAACACTATCAATCTGAACTCCTACTCACCCCATCCAGAACATCATTCAAATTATCCCAAAAAATTCGTACCCTCTTCAACGTTTCCTCAGATGGACCATACGTCACAGCCACACATACGTTGACCTTTTCAAACTTAAATTTAACCATTAGCATTCTAAGACTCACACACACAAAGTCTACCATAGCTATGTACCACAAGTCACTCATCAAAATTCCAACTCCTTCTCTCCCTCTCTCATTCGCTTCCACACCAGCACGCACACATTTTCACATCACACCACTCAATTTCACCTTTTCCTTTCATCTTTGTTCATCACCAGCGAGCAAATCAAAATTTGCCCTTTTCTAAATACACCATCACCTCTCTCCTCTTCTCCTCAACATTTATTCCTCTGACATTCCATTACCCATACGATTCATACAATTCCGCCGGAAGATACAAGGTCGTACGGCGATCACGACCATTTCCGAGGCATGCATCAGCATTCCTAGCAAGAGAATAGGTGTATGGCAAGCCAACCCAACTACCACGCCCTTAGTCGACATCTACGACACGCAGACATTACGAAATTGGGAAATTCTTCTCCCCCGCAACACAGGGATATGAGTAGTAGGGATGTCTGTAAGTTTATCTAGAAGTGGGGTGTGTACTTTAAATCATGTGTATATGATATGTGGATAATGGTGGTTAATAATATGTTGCCTGGAGGATGAGTGTGTGAAGAATATGAAACGCAAAAGAGAAAGACGCAACAATAAAAATGGGAGGTAATTTCAGCGTTCGAGTATGCGTGTACTCTCCCTCATATATATATATATACTATATAGATATATATATATAATATATATATATATATATATATATAATATATATAATATATTATATATATAGATATATATATAATATATATATTCTTTCTTTCTTTAGCTACCTCTTTTTCCCAAGACTGGGAGTAAGGCGCCTACAAGCTCCGGAAAAGAAAAGTAGTAGTAGGAGAATATGACAAATGTCGAAAAGAAAGCCCAAGCCACCGCCCCCTCTGCTTACCATTAATTAGTTGAGAACTCGTCACAACAGAAAAATCCACCTAGAGCTTCATGGGACCCCGACGTGACCCTTCACCTATGGTAAATCGTCATGTAAGTTCATCCCTTGCCCGGTGGGCCACAACCATGCCCCCATACAAAACCCCGCACTCTCTCCCATCATGCACTCTTATTCTCGCCTCTGCCAAACCCACATTTCTCTCCTTCAGACCATTCGTTTACTGACTCAATACACTTCTCTTCTCGGTCTCCCAGCCGTCGGTTCCCAACACACTCACCCACTATACATCCGCTTAACAACCGACTATCACTCATCCTTTCCACATGACCAAAAACCATCTCAACATACTTTCATTATTCTCTTCATTTACCCCTTTCTTCACACCACACCACTCTTCAAATACGTTAATTCCTCTCTTTATCAATTCTTCTCACACTAACACACCCCTAGATTGTCCATCTGAACACATGTTGAAACTTTAGATCTTATACCTTCTTATTCCAGTACATAGTCTCACTACCATAACAATAACACAGGTACACAATGCATTACCCTCATGTAAGTCCCTAGCACACTCAAGACTTAGTCCCTTTGAATCCACCAACGATTTAATTGCACAGCCACCTTCCTGCCATTCACAACTTTCCACTACACTCTGCATCATTCGTTCCCTTCTCATCCAACATATACCCATTAATATTTAAACTCAGACACTTGTTCTAGCTACTCACCATCTAACATAACTTCAACACTGAGAATGTTCCTCACTCACAACCATAACCTACTCCTTATCCACGTATTACTTTTCAAGCCCCTCCCTTTTACACACCTCTGCAAATCTCTCTACCGAATCCTCTCAAACCTCTTCAGATTCGCACACAGAACCCAAATCAATCCATATTAGTAGATTTAGCTGGCACCTCCACTCATCTCCATTCTTCACACCATTCTAAGCAGCCATTTCTCTGCCATCCCACCATCGAATCTTTAATAATGGAAATAACCAAGAGGACATAAAACACACCCTTGTTCTTTACTCGCTATTAATCCTAAACAATCACCATTGACACCATTTATTCTTTACACACGCTTCACTATTTATCGTCATACATACTTTTTGATTCCATTCAGAAGTCCTACCAACCAACACTCATAAAATTCACTAACACCTGCCATAACGCTTCCTTATTAACTCTATCATACGCCTGTTGCCAAATCCATAAAACCTTAGAATACAATTTATATCTTCTTTCTCCCTCATTTCGGCAATACATTTGTTTCCATGTAAAGATTTGAATCCACACATCTCTACCACTCCTAAACGCACCTTTTCTTCACGAATCAGTCCTTCAGTCACTCGACGCACCTTCTTTACTAAATGCTGCAACTGAATACAGTCACACAACACAGCAGGAAACTTATTTCCCCTATAATTTCTACAGTTCCCTATATCTCCCTTACCTTATATAAGGGTACTATACCCGCTCGCCGCCAAATCCCCTGGAACGATACCCTCTACAAACACTTTATTGCCACAACTTCCAAATCCCAATCAATCCACCATCTTCGCCTCCGTTTCTTGATCATTTCACCGAGTAATTGTCAATCCGTATACCTCATATTTACCATGCTTCAACT
This sequence comes from Trachelipus rathkii, assembly GCA_015478945.1. Classification (NCBI taxonomy): domain Eukaryota; kingdom Metazoa; phylum Arthropoda; class Malacostraca; order Isopoda; family Trachelipodidae; genus Trachelipus; species Trachelipus rathkii. The sequence goes on along the minus strand of JABUQX010101111.1, from coordinate 7,810 downwards.
TTTTTCACTCTACCCATTACCTCCTCCTTACTAATAACCTCATCCCCAAAATACCTATTCCTTCTTGCACCATCAAACCCACACACATTCACTATCGGGTCAATCCATTTTTTCCGTACCGCTGATGGCCGCTCGATAATTTTTGAAAACTTTTATATTTTGCATGGCGTTAATGTTATCCCTGGAAAGTTCAAAACCACCATTCGTTTTTGTAGATTTACTCTGGTTGTAACAGGGTGAGCCAAAATGTTTGACCAGGTGGAGCAAAATTTATCACTTAATAGAGGTAACATTTTAAGTCATATCTCCATATTGGTAATTCTTATACCAAATTTCATAGAGAGTGATTTGTTAGGGATACTTTAAGGTACATTTGGCCTTTCCTGTTTTTTTTTGGGAAAATAATATTTCACCATGAAAATGAATCCGAAAAATTGTGTTAAAAATCGAAGAAATTTCCATTTTCGTGGGTGTATTATTAAAAGAAGGAAATAATTTAACGATATAAAATTTTGTGTGATGATACATACTAAAGTAGGGTTTAACTTAAATCTTATTTGAAGTTTGGTAAATATTTTTAAAAAAATTTACAGGGTGTCCAAAAATCAATTTTTCGGAAAATCGGGAACTTTGAACCTTAATATCTCTGATGGGGTAAGTGCTAAAAATCTGAAATTTTCACACATTATACTACTACAATAATGTTCCTTCACCTGCATTATACTTTGTATTTGCTTGTTTAAGAAATACAGCATTCAAAAAATGCCAGAAAAAAAAAAATTTTTAAGTTGTGTTATGATAGCATACGTAGGCCTACTCGTTAATATAAAGTACCTATATTGTTAAAGTGTGTAAATATTATTATTATTATTAGAAATTATTAAAATTTATTGTCATAAATTTTTTTTTTTCAATTTTTATTTAGCATAAAACAATGAAAATAAAATTCATAATTTGAAAAAAATTCACGTTTGAAAATGTCAATAAAATATAACTTAGACTTGTGTTTTTCTATCCAAATTAATACTATAACATTATTAAAATCTACTTAACATTTAAATTATAATTAAAATTAGTTTGGACAAACACAGACGTAATAAAATTTAATGTAAAGCGCAACATTAATTCAGTTATGCAAGCTAAGATTTTGAAGTGTGCTTATGTCGCTCTTACCATGTTGATTATAAATAAAAAAATATATACGGGCCTCTTTATCTTAAAAAAAATGTTTGTGTGTATAATTTATATTATAATATATATATATTAATATATATTATATATATATTATATATATATATATATATATATATATATATAATATATATATATATATATAGTATAAATATATATATATATATATATATATATATATATTTATACCTATATATAAAATATATTATATATATATATATATATATATTATATATAATATATATATAGATATATATATATATATATATATATATATATATATATATATATATATATAATAATAGTATATAATATTTATATATATTATCCGTATATATATATATATAGTATATAATATATATATATATATATATATATAATATTATATATATATATACGTTATATATATATATTATATATATATATATATATAATATATAATATATATATAATAATATATATATATATATATATATATATATATGTATATATATATAATACCGTATTATATATATATATATATATATATAATATATATATATATATATATATATAATATATATATATTAACTAATATATATATACGGTATAATATATATATATATATATATATATAATATATAATAGTATATATATATATATATATATATATATATATATATATATATATATATATATATATATATATATATATATATATATATATATATAATATAATTGGACAAAAAACATCAAAAATTACAATTTTTTTTTTTAATGAATCATGAAAAATCGAAATTTTAAGTTACATCTTTACTTAATAGTTTTTCTCACATTTGGAGTTTCCTTAATGTTATAGAATAATGAAAATAATAAAAATATCGAAATAAATATTTTTAAAATTTTTTTAAAAATTCCATTTTCAAAAAATTGGATTTCAGGGGAAAACCAGTCATTGGTGTAGGGGAAAACCGGTCATTAAATATTATTACGTTTGTGCTTGCCCAAACTAATTTTAATTATAATTTAAATGTTAAGTAGATTTAATGGTTTGCATATTCACTCGTATATAAAACAAGGAGTCTCAGGATCGATTCTCGCTAGCTTTCGAACGTGAATTTTTTCCAAAATTATGAATTTTATTTTCATTTGTTTAATTGCGAAATTGTTGATGGGGTAAATAAAAAATCATAAATAAATTTAATATTTCTAATAATAATTGCAATTCATTCGATCACTTTAACAATATAGGTACTTTATATTACGAGTAGGCCTACGTATGCTATCATAACACAACTTAAAAAAAAAAAATTTTTTGGGCATTTTTGAATGGCTGTATTTTTTAAAACAAGCAAATACCAAAGTCAATATTGCAGGTGAAGGAACATCTATGGTAGAGTATAAGTGTTGAAAATTCAGATTTTTAGCACTTACCCCATCAGAGATATTAAGGTTCAAAGTTACCGATTTTCCGAAAAATTGATTTTTGGACACCCTGTAAATTTTTTTAAAAATTACCAAACTTCAAATAAGATTTAAAAGTTAAACCCTACTTTAGTATGTATCATCACACAAAATTTTATATCGTTAAATTATTTCCTTCTTTTAATAATACACCCACGAAAATGGAAATTTCTTCG
>JABUQX010101110.1:15000-30000 GCA_015478945.1 Trachelipus rathkii | reverse complement strand
TGTGGTTGGGTACCGACCGGCTGAGACGACCGAAGAAAAAGTGGATATGAGTCAGTAAAGGAATGTTTGCAGGAGAGAAATGTGAGTTTGGCAGAGGCGAGAAGAAGGTGCATGATAGGAGTGAATGGCGGGGGTTTGTAAGGGGGTATGGAACCGACCGGGGCCCGGCCCCGGCCAACCCCGGCAATTTTTAGCGACCGCCATTTTTAGCGGCTCCGGCCCCGGCCCCGGCCTCAAATCAGGAGAAACCGGGGTTTTCTACCAGGGTTAACTGTAAATTTACACTAATAAATAGGAGGGTTAACAAACAAAAATAAAAAAAATATATTTTTCATTCCATTATCCTTTTGTTGAACCATTGATGCAAAATTATAAACGATACGTCACAATTATTAATGCAATTTTTTTTGGTGATGTTTACTAGATGATTTTCAAATTAAAATTGGGGGCTGAAATTATTAATTTTTTCCCGACGTTTTAAACATAAAAATATCGAGAATTGATTATATCAAAAACGAAATCGGAAAAGGAAATAAATATAATTGTTCACATTCACACTGAAATTTTGAATTCCCTGACTTTTCCCTGACCAAATCCGCAAATTTTCCTGACCCAGCGTGTTCGTTATTTTTGGCGTATAAAAGATCTATTAATCATTATTAGCCTATTTACTCAGTTCATACAGTACATTAAATTATTGAAATTTACTTTAGAAACTAATTTCTTTCATCATGGATGAATTTAAAAAAATATTTTATTTTTTTAGTAATCAGCCTAGTACCCTTCCCCAACCGTCCAACGAACTCCTTTTTTATTTTTTTTTTTCAAAAGTAACAGTTTTATTTATACCAAAAAAATAAATTAAAAAGCTTACATTAATAGCCTAGATGAATAACGTCTGTGATCACAAAAGTTCTAAATGGGGGAGATTTTGGTTAACTTTTTCTTCTCAAGCATCTGAATTTTGATTTTATAGCGTCTTCTTCTGTCACAGCTTTACCTCAAACCATCTTTCTCTCTCTTTCCAAGTTTATAGATCTGTATGGATACTTTTCTTTTTTTCAACCTTTTAATTCTCTTCTTTTTGGTTCTGTTTTGACCCTCTTGGAGATGTTCTTCATATCTCCTATGGGCAGGTCTTACATTTGCAAACATTTTTTGAGTGATAGGAACTTTTTGAATACTTTCATGAATCTTATAGCATTGTGCACTATTCTTTGAGAAATCAGACTATTTCTTTCAGATTCTCCACTAAAATTGCTTAATTTATAGAAAACCCTCCTTCTACTGTCGCATTTCCATGCGAAAATGTCCTAATTTAATAATTTGCCAAAATTCCACATAAAGTTGATTCCCAGGTACTATAGAAGAAAAAAACTAATCAGTCTCTTAGAAAGACAATCACTATCCAAAAAGTCACTTTATTTGTTGAATTTTAATTTTTTTGGGTAGAATGAGCTTCACTGCAAGTAGAGCTGTATTGTGCTTTAGCTTTCTAGAAAAATAGGGAGCATGTCCATGGTTAATCACATATATTTACATTTTATCGCCCACATTTTAAAATTTGAAGCTACTGTACTATCTGGAAACATTAATTTAAATGTTTCACCTATATCTGCACATGAGTTTAAAGAGATTTTATCATCCACCCACTTTAATGCCCATGGTATTTCAGATCTTGTAACATCATCTTTAATGCAAAAAGATGAAACTGATTGATAAACTGGTTTTGGTTGGTTTATTAATAGAACACTCAGGGTCATTTACAATCGGTTGAGTATGATTAGAAGTTGATGGAATGGCATAATTTTCAGTGCACACACTTTCACTAATATTTGTATTATTAGAATATGTAACGAAAAAGTTTTTCAATGATGGTTGGTCCTGCTGAGTTTTGATTAAATTCAAATGAGGTTCCCCTCTTAAATGTGAAAATTCGGCTTGGCTTCCCATGTTAGATAGATCAAAGTTCTTTTACATACTTTACAGTAGCCTTGGAACTATCACGAGTCTTTACCCAACCACTGCATTAAAACTGTGGGTTCAGTTTGAAGTCCAACCACTGGTCGTTAAAGGTAAGCTTTTTTGTTTGAAGTCATTTTATAAATAAATAATAAATACTTCAACTGCACAAAAATGCCAAAATCACCTTCGTCAAACTAAAAAAAAACAAAAAACACCTCAAGAAGTATAAATTTATGAGAAGAAAAAGATAAGATAAACAGATTAAGTCATAAGTCATACCAGTCTAAACACATCCATGTATCAAATCCCCCTTCATCGAAAGGATAAACTTGCGAACAACCTCTACGAACAGAATAGAAAGAACAGTAGGTAAAGAACCAGGAATAGAAGTAATTTATGGAATGTCATTCCTCGCCCATTCTTTTCATTAACTTACCAAATACATCTCTTATTCCACAATTATACAATAAGAAAAAAATATATATCAAAAATATGCAACTTGGTCCATGGATCATTCTTCATATGTTTTGAAAATTTTAAAAATTTCCCTGACTTTTTTGGAATTTCCCTGACTTCAGCATATCTTAAAACGTTCCCTGACTTTCCCTGACCAATTTTTTTCCCTGACTTTCCCTGACCTTCCTTGACTTTCAATTTCAGTGTGAACCCTGTAATATCATCTAAATTATGAAGCTATTAATTTATTTAAAGTAAATCTTTTCCCAATTTCAAATTTTTTCTTAAACAATTTTTCAAAATTATTATATAATTGCATTAATATATATAATTATAAGTATATATTATATATATATATATATATAATATATATATATAATATATATATATATATATATATATCTATATATATGATATAAATATGATATATATAATATATATATGATATATAGTATATATATAATATATATATAATATATATATATATATATATATAATCATATATATATATATATATATATATATATATTATGATATATATATATAATATAGTAATATATATTAATATATAAGTAGTTATATAATATATTAATTCAACTTATCTTCTAGAAAATCCTAATATTTCTTAAAAATTTCTTCGTCGAAAATATTTAGTTTAATTGAATCTAATTAAATGTATTCCTTTTTTTATAATTAAAATTATTAATTAATTGAAATTATATTTCATTCATCCTCAGTTTAAGACTTTCAGTGTTTTTGCCTTACAACATATCTAATTTTAGCTAACCCCGGCCCGGCCCCGGCTAAATTAGAGCAACCCCGGCCCCGGCCCCGGCCCCGGCAAAATTCCCGCCCCGGTCGGTCCCTAGTAAGGGTGTATGGTTGTGACCCACCTGGGCCAGGGGATGAACCCTACACTTGACGATTTACCATAGTGAGGATCCGTCGCGGTCCCATGAAGCTCTAGGGTGGATTTTCTGATGGCGACGAGTTCTTACTAATTAATGGTGACAAAGGGGGGCGGTTAAGGCTGGGTCTTTCTTTTTCGACTTTGTCATATTCTTTTACTGCTTTTCTTTTTCGATGCTTGTCACGCACCTTACTCCCAGTCTTGGGAAGAAAAAGGAAGATGAAGAAAGAAAGAATAATAATAATCTTCATTTTCACCTTGGGACCCCAGATAGGGAAAGGGGTGAGCAACATAAGCCGAAACAATAGTTAAGTAGGAGAACAAGACGTAAGTAGAAAGAAAAGCCCCACCATACCTTTCCTCATTTCCTGTGAGAGCCAGTCGCAGTCAAAATCCCTACCCAGGGTCTTACAGCGCAGCAACAAACACCTACTGTGATATCTCGTCAATATTAGGGTTCATCCTCTGGGACATACCCAAAAGCATGCCACCTCACAAAACCCTATCATTCACTCTTATTATTATGCACCATCTCCCAGCTTACCCCAAATTCCCATTCCTTTCTTTCATACACTCTTTTACTTACTCAATTCACAGCACACTCACCTCTAAACCTCCGTTTAACCAACCGACTATCATCCATCCTTTTCATATGATCAAACCATCTTAATACATTCATTTATTCTCTCATTCACACCTTTCTACACATCATACAGCTCCCTAACAAGCTAATTCCTCATTTTATCAATTCTTCTCACACTCTCATAAGATTATCCATCTGAACCAGACTGCACCTTACATCTATACATCTTCTTTCACACCATAGTTTTGCTACTATAAATTAACACCGGTAAGACTAAGAACAGACCCACATGCAGAACCCTAGCGCACTCAAGACTTAGTCACCTTTCATTCACCAAAGACTTAATTGTACCAGCCACTTTCCCACCACTCAAAACTTTCCTACCACACGCTGCATTATATGTTCCCTTTAAATCAAACATATTGCCTAAATATTTAAACTCAGAAACTTGTTCCAGTTGCTCACCATCCAACGCCTTACTCTTATCTACATTTATTTCAAACCACTCTTTTCATTTAATAATAATCAATAATAATATAAAATAATAATAATAATAATAATAATAATAATAATAATAATAAAATAATTAATAATAATAATAATAATAATAATAATAATAATAATAATAATAATAATAATAATAATAATATCACCTTCTCTTCTTGAAATGGATACATAGGATGATGCTTTTTACTTCTGAATAGGCCCTGAGTGCCTGGTTTTTCTTGCAAGAGAACGATGTCGTGCTGGCCAGGTTCTAATAGGGTAATTTCATCATCATCCTCACTCTCATCGGAATCATCAATCCTATAATTTTTTCCGCAAGATAATTAGTAAATTAAGAAAGGTATTAAGATTTAAATAAAACAATATTGGCTACAAGTTATTTAACTCAAAGCAAACTTCAAACCATGAAAAAAATAATTTGAAGGTTACAAAGAAAAAATACTAATTTATTTCAGTATCTAAACAATGAGAAAGGAGAATGAACATTAATTCAATACTAATGTTAGAGATGTACCGATGCCAGAAAAGAGGCAGACACCGATACTCTCATTTTTTAGGAGCCGGTACCTGATACTTTAATGTATATAATAAGATACATCGTAGTAAGATAGAACATTTGGTGTTAACTGCTAGCAAGCTCAGGATTGCAATTCTTTGTACAAGCCAGTACTTAGTCATTTATTTCATATTTGATTTGTGCAAAAATATACTTTATATTTAATAAATAAAAATAGATGTTTCAAATAATAAATTCATATAATATAATAGTAACATATCTCCCAATCGCTTGAATCTGATCCGGAGAACCTCCTTTGTATTTTTCCAGTAAGTATTAACAAAGTTTTATGTTTTAGCTTTTATGTTTTAACATCATTACAATTTACAAGAAGATTTCTTTAAGCTAGCTACATATAAGAAATAAAAAAAAATAAAAAGAGACCGTCAATTAAATCAGCCTGAAAAGACAAAACTAAAAAAAAAAAAACGCTATTATTCAAAACATGAAACATAATAATAATCCACTCTTTAAGATAAAAGATAGATATCATCTCAATACTCAAGATTCAAAAATTCTCAAATTGTGATGCAAAAACATTTTAACTAGTATCTGGCGAGAGCTTGTTCCTTTTTGGGGTGTTTTTACATTCCCACCTCCACTAAAAATACGCTCGCTCTCGACTGATGAGGCAGGGGCTAAAATATTTCTTGCAAGCACTGATAATAATCGGAAACTTGGCCCATTTTCATGCACAGACATGAAGGATTCTCCTTTGTAGGCAGCATCTCCATGTTTTCGTAGAGCATCGTCTCCTCTTTCACAGATTACAAATTTGAATTATCTTTCCTCCTTGATGACTGTCTCTAAGTTTTTTCGATGAGGTTCCTTGGTGTGATTCCTTTGAAGGTGAATGAGATGTCAATGCAAATTCGGCCAAGAACTTATCAAAGTTTAACATATCCAAATCCTCTTCATCTTCAGTAGGTTTATTTGCTGAAAAGCCACCATCGTCACTATCAGTGCTGTTGCCAGGGGTTGCTGATATGGCGGCTTCCACTTCTGTGAACTTTTTTTTGTTACGCGAGCAAGCTCCTCGGTTATGCTATATTTAAATGCATTCTAGAGTGGTTCACCGTCGGAGATGCCATTCTTAAGGGATTCCTTATTAGAACCGTTTATATATCGAAACTAGATTTATTATTGAATCTAAAAGTTTCTCATAATTCTTCACCCAAAAAGTAAGAAGTATCGGCCATATTAACCAATACCGATACCGATACCAAAAAAAAGGCCTATATTGCCGATACCGATACTATCGGTACATCCCTATATATGTTACCATGTAATATTTGTAGGAAATATCTGGAACCCAAAGTTATAAATTAAAAATGTAGCTAATGCTAAGACGGTCCAAAACATAAAAAAAAAAAAATTAAATGATAGGTTTTACTATCATTTAACAATCTCAATCTAAAAAAAAACTCGGATCAAAAGCAGAGTTTGGCTATTCCAAAGTTTCTTCAGATGCAAAATTTAAAAAAAAAAAAATTATAATAAATTCATGCAGTACTAAGACTTTCTGGAATTAGAGTAGCTTAAACATCAATGTTGGTTTAAAATTAAATTAAAAACTTACATTAATTCTTCCTTAATTTTTGCTTTATGCTCTTTCAATTTCATTTTCATATATTGGTCAAGCTCGTCGCCTTCGAGTTTCACTCTTTTTTTCTCAACTAATCTGAAGGTTTGAATTTCAGGATTATCAATTAACACACGTGCTAACGTTCCAGGTCCAGTTCTGTTGAGGATAAATATAAAAATATCTTCTTAGTAATTATCTAAGTAAGAATTATGACTAAATTACTTCTGTAAAATTATCTATATTGCTGAGTTTGAAGAGAATTCTTCCATTCAAACCTGAGTCAGATTCATTCTTTCTTTATCATCCCCTTGTGTCCACAGATTAGGGGTGAGGGGGGCTACATACACCGGAAACCGAAGTTAAGTGGAAGAGCATGACAAGTCAAAAAGAAAGTCCCCATACCTACCCTCATACCTTTAAGTGCGAGGCCATCGGGGCTAAAAATCCACCCTAGGGTTTCACAATACCGTGACAGACTCCACCGTGGTAACTCATCAATGTCAGAGTTCATCCCCTGGGCCAGGCCCACAGCCACACCCCTTCACAAAAGCCCCATTCTTCTCGCTTGACCCAAATTCGCATTCCTTTCCTTAAGATACTCCTTTACTCACTCCATCCACTCTTTTTTTAGGTCTCCCAGCCAGTCGACTCCCAACACACTCACTTCTATACATCTGCTTAACCAACTAACTATCATCCATCCTTTTAATATGACCAAACCATCTTAATATACTCTTATTTATTTTTTCATTCAAGCCTTTCTTCATACCGCATTTCTTCCTAAAACTCTCATTTCACATTTCTTTTGATTCGCCACATAAAACCAAATCTACTGCGTACAATAAACAGCACCCTCCACAGTCTTTTTTTCTTCATCAGTCTAACACCTTCCCTTGCCATCTATTCCTTTAATTTTTTCATCACCCCATCCATATATAAAATTAAATAGCCATGGAGACATAACACATCCCTACCTCACCCCACTTTCAATATTAAATGATTCACTTTCCACTCTATATATTCTTAAACACGCTTCACTATTGACATACATACTTTTGAATCCATTCAAAAATCTACCGCTAACACATGCCCTCAGTTACCCTATTAATCTTGTTGTAAGCCTGTTTAAGCCTATAAAACCTAGATACAGTTTGTTTTTCTCACTCGTTTGCTTCGGTGTAAAAATTATTGAGACAAATAAATTCATTAAAGTTCCTTCTTATACTCTATGTTTAGTGCTAGAATATTTAGCTAATTTTTAAATTTCTGACATTCAATACCATCAACTGAATCAGTTTTAATTCACATCCGTTTCGCAAAATAGGTTACCACAATTAATTTCAGAGTTAGAATCAAAATTATTTAATCGTATAGGAGCAATAATGTGCATTTCGCTCCTGTACAGTTCAATTCCAGAGATACAGCATTGCTGCACAGAATCAGATCGCAAAATCAAAACAGCATAGAAGACAGTGGTAACGATGAAATTAATCACAGTAATGATAATAACAACAGTAATTGTGCCAAACAATAATAATTTATAGTAATAACACCAGTGATAAAAATACCAAAAGTGCCAACAGTAATGTCAACAGCAATAATAATAATAATGATAATGATAATGATAATGATAATGATAATAATAATAATAATAATAATAATAATAATAATAATAATAATAATAATAATAATAATAATAATAATAATAATAATAATAATAATAATTAATAATAATTTCTAAAATGTTAAAAATATTTTTAATTGCACACACCTGGAAGTTAAAATGATTGTGTTTTTGGAGATTACTGCCCACTGGATAAAGAGTTCCCTTGCATACCCACATTCCAGATCAGGAAAACTTGCTAATACAACCTAAATATCGAAAAGACAAAAATAATAAAATTAATAAAAAATATTGTAAAATAATAATAATCAGAGAATCAGAATCAGAACAATTTATTCAGTACATTAACAATATACATTATTAATTTTAACATGTAATAGTGCAAAATTATATAAAATAACATTTTTCTGAAATAATAATAATAATAATTAATAATAATAATAATAATAATAATAATAATAGTCTGAATGCTCTACCTATAGGTCTGAGGGCAGTCAGGTATCGCACATACATAATGTTAAAATCTCAATATTCAAATTTACTATTAAGGTTCATCAATATAGCATTACGAACCTTTGGCGATGGCAAGCGATTGAGATCGCCTATGTTATGACAAAATTTGACATGTTTGAAACTAAATGGATTATTTCGTTGAACATCGAAGGCTTTTATCAGTTTATCACTCATCCATTCAATCTGAAAAAATAAGGATCACTCTAAATTAGGCTAACCACAAAAACACTCAACAGTTAAGATAAGAAGCTTAACCTTGCTGTATTATCACAGTAAGGTGATTAGCTTTTCTTTTAATAAAAACTTAGGTTGATTTCTTAAATACTGTATTAATTAGAATTTAAACAGTAAAACAGCAAAAAAAAATGGAAAATACCATTTTTAAAAGGGTGATCAAATATATAAACTTAAAATAGCCTATAAACTATTGCAGGGCTATTATTAAACAACTTAAATAGACATTAACGCTGCTTTAAATGGATCTTGATTTTAACTAAATTAGCTCATCGAATTCTTATAATGCAAATAGACGCTAAAACATTAGCAACACAAGTGAATAGTTGTAATAGTTTAAATATAAAGGCACTAACATCTGATAAAAGTATAGCAAAAGCAAAAAAATAATAATCCAGTCTTACCATCTGCTTTTGGCAAATGTATTCATGGTCCCAGTATTTGATAAAATTGCAAAGATGTAGCAGAAAGTCCCGATTTCTTTTGTAGACCACATTGCTCCAGCATGTGGTCATTTCTGAGTACTCGTTCCAAGCTGTATCGTCGCTAACTAATACGGTTCTGCCCTCGCCGTCCTACAAGTATCCTTGATAGTTGAGCTATATCATATATATATAATTATATATATATATATCTTATTATATATATATAATATATATATATATATATATATATATATAATATATATATATAATATATATATATTTATATATATATATATATAATATATATATATATATATATATAATATATATATATATATTATGATAATATAATTATATATATATATATATATATATAATATATATACTATATATATATATATATAATGATAATATAATATATATAATATATAAATATTATATATATATAATATATATTATCTATATATATATATATATATATATATATATATATATATATATATATATATATAATATATAATATATATTAATATATAATAATATATATTATATATATATATATAATGAGTGATATATATATATATATATATTATATATATGATATATATATAATATATTATTAAGGTTGTGAGTGGAGTTGGAGAGGTGGTTGGTAAGGTTAAATCTTTTTGGTGAATGCAAAAGGACTAGGTCTTGAGTGCGATAGGGTCTTACATGAGAGTAAGTTGTTACCCGGTATTGATGTAATTAAGTCGCAAAACCATGGTGGAAATAAAGGAAATAGATCAGAAAAGAATAATACTTTAAACAAGAGAATTTTACCAGGTTTTGTTAGATGTGTGTGAAAAAAATTTATAAAATGAGGATTGAACACAATAAGAAGTTCGGTAAAATGGAAAGAATAAAATGATAGATGGTTGGTTAAGCGAGGTGCTATAGGAAGTGAGTTGGGGAACACAATCGGTTTAGGAGGCCAATAGAAAAATTGGATAGAGTCAGTAAGAGAGTGGTCCGAATATGGAATGTGAACTTAGCAACAGAGCGAGAAGGATGGTATACTTAATAGGAGTGAAAGGCATGGTTTTTAGCGGAGCATAGTTGTGTCCCCCCCTCCTGCATCAGGGATTGAACCTGACATTACATAGATACCACATAAGGCGTGATGTATCGAAGGGTGTTGTGGAAGCCTTCAAGCAAAATATTTTGCTGTTGACGTTCTCAGGCTATGCAATTTAAGGGAGGTTGTGGGGGCTTTCTTCTTTGAATAAGGTCATGGTCTATTACTTAGCTATTGTGTTTCCGGTGCACTGAGCACCCCACCCACAGTTCTTGGGAATATATATATATATAAGTATATAGGTATATATATATATATATATATATAAGTATATATATATATATATGTATTATCATACTATATATATAACTATATATATATATATATCTATTATATATATATAGTATATAAGTAATATATATATATATTATATATATTATTCATTGCCAATGGGCCCACCTTATTTGAGAGTCCATGTCATCTTCAGAAACCAAGCGACCTCCAACGGGGCGAACCCACAGATCTCTCAGAGAGGAATCTAATGAGTGCTCACGGTGACGCGAGATACAAAGTAGGGGGACATTAGCAGGGGAAGGTGATCGTTATGTTCAGCCGCCTCCATCTATGGCAGAGATGGCAGAGGTGCGTCCTGGAGTCCAAAATCTGTGCCCTATACTGTCTTGTGAGGCCTGGTGGACTGCCCAGATCTCAGGTCTGTGATAGTGAGATTAGTGCATCTTTCGTGGTGAGAGTTTTGCCTGTGTTGGTTTGATATATCTGAAGGTGGCGAGAGTTTGTAGGGTGATTTGGTAAGCGGAGGTTGTTGGGGGGCGTTCCATATAATGCTAGTGGTAAAGTATGTGTGATACTGTCCTTGGGAGGAGAGTGTGTTGTTTTTTAGGAATTAGGAATAAGTTCAGAGGACAGTGTAAAAAGCCACATGGGCCTATCGAGACTGTCCCAGTCAATCCACTACCCCAAACATGCTCATGCAAATTCACAAAGCACCGGACTCTAGGGCTTGTCCACTTTGTGGTAACTACACAAATCACACTCATATAGGCTTAGTTCAAAACTAAGGATATATAAATATGATACCCAACCATCCACATGCATTAATAACTAAATGGTCACACAAGCCATCTAACAATAACTGCTAAAAATAAAAACCCGCCACTTTGGCTTCGTCATATATTATATGATACCCAACCCATCCATAAATGAATCTAACCCTTTCTTAAATGTAGCAATCGAGTCACACTCAACAACCTCCTCTGGCAGACTATCCAAAAATTACACACCCTATTACTGATGCATTGCGTTCTATATTCAGATGGCTGCTTTCTTCTGTGATACTTTTCGTGTATTATGTCGCCCTGGTCACCTGTCAGTAGGTCTAAGACTAGTGTAAGCAAATGTTATTAGGTCTCTAATATTATACAATAGATAGTAAATAGGTTTATGTAGACTCTTGTACTGTGATGTCCCTCTGAGAAAATCGCCTTTTCGAACAGCAAACGATTCCTAACTCCCCTTCAGCCTCTCTCTCATCAGCTCTTACCAGCCTCAAACTCCATAAAGTCACCTTGTTTTGCTTCTACGTTGCACTCTCCTATAACGCATTCTTACGTCTTTCTTAAATAAGGGGCCCAAACTTTGTGCAGCACATTACTCTATTACTGGCCTAACAAAATAGCATTATACAGTTTACTTATTACTTGTGTCCTTGCTCTTGTAAACAACATTGCGATTTATTATGCCAGCATCTTATTAGCTTTATTTCTAGCCTCCAAACATTGATTAGCTACTTTCAAATTGATGCTTATAATCACGAGAGCGAGGTCGTTCGGCACCTCCCTAAATTTTTTCTTGTCCACAGACTCAAGCCACTTCCCCATTCATAAATCGTAGTTCAAAGACTTTTATTTGAGTAATCCTGAGGTTGAAGAACCTTAAACTATATATATACTATTATTAGTAATTCTTTCTTTCTAATTCTTATACAGCCATTCTCTTGCCCCAAAGATTGGGGGGTAAGGTGCTGGTAACAAGCATCGGCAAGAATGAAAAGAAAAGCAGTAGGAGACCATGACAAACGTCGAAAAGAAAAGCCCAGCATTAGCGCCCGCCTCTGTACACATTAAGGTTAGTATGGGAGAGCATCGTTCACAGACAGAAAATCGCACCCTAGAGCAGCAGGGACCTGCGAGCGGACCCCTCACTATGCTGTAATCAGTCAGTTCAATGTAGCGGTTCATCCGCCTGAGCCCAGGTGGGCACAACCATTTGCCCCATACTGACGTAAAACCCCGCCATTTCTCTCATCTATTCATGCACAGATTATTCTCTGCCTCTGCCAAGACTCACATTTCTCTCCTTCTAGCTGACCACTTCGTTACCGACGTCCAAATCCCATTATCTCTTCGGACGTCCCTGCCGGTCGGTTTCCCAACAACCACCTCACATACACTAAACATCCGCGTTAACCAACCTAGACTAGATCATTCATGCCTTTCCGGACATGACCAAAACCATCGTCATATACTATATCTTATCATTTATTCTTCAGTTTACCCCTTTCTTCACCACCAACGACCCTATACTTGCCTAATAACGTTCATTCCTCTGCTTTATCAAATTCTGTCTCAACCTAAGCAACCCCTAAGATTGTCCATCTGACACATTGAAACTTTAGATCTATACTTCTTATCCAGATTCACAAGTCTCTACGTACCATCCAACTAACACAGAGTACCAACATCAACCCTCATGTAAGACCCTAGCACACTCCAAGACTTACGTCCCTTTGCATTCACTCTAACGATTTCAATTGCACCAAAGCTCCCTTCCTGCATTCACAACTTTCCTACTACATCTGCATCTCCGTTCCCATCTCATCCAACATCATACCCTAAATATTTAAGACTCAGACCACTGTTCCACAGGCTGCTCACCAGCTAACATAAGTCTTCACACTGAGGAGTTTGTCCTCACTCACACATAACCTATACTCTTATCCACTGTTTACAAGTTGTCAAGCCCCCCCTTCACACACGCTGGCCAAATCTCTCTCTCATCCTCTCAACTCTCTTCAGATTCGCCACCAAGTTTCAGAACCAAAAATCATCACTAGCATATAATAGGAGTAGTGCACTCCACTCAACTCCATTCTCCCCCATTCTAACACCATGTTCTGCCATCCCCACCGTCAAATTCTTTCATACCCCATCCATCATACAATTGAATAACCAAGGAGACATAACACAATCCTGTCTTACTCCGCTATTAATCTAAACCAATCACCATTGACTCCATTTGATTCTTACACAAGCTTCACTATCAGTCATACATACCTTTGTGATTCCCTCAGAAAGCCTACTCACCTGTGAACACCGATATGATTCACTACACACCTGACATACAACGCTTCCCTATTGAACTCTATACATCACGCCTGTTGCAAATCTCATAAAAACCTAAATACAAGTTTATCTTCCTTAGCTCCTCATTATTGCGTGCCAAATGCATGTTGTTTCAATGTAATAGGATTTGATTCCACAACATCCTCTACGCACTCCCTTCAACGCACCTTGCTTGCTAATCTCAACTCAGTCCCTGATTCAGTCACTCGATTAACGGTCCACTCTTTCGACCAATATACAGCATATACCTCCCCTTAAATCACACCTCACAAGTAAACTTATATCCCCTAAATTTCTACAGTTCCTCCCTTTATCCCTTACCCTTATACAGAGGGTACTATTATGCTGCTCACTCAGATCCCATTGAACTTACCCTCCATTAACGCTTTTAATACAACAACCTTCCAAATCCAATCAAGCTCTACCTATCTCGCCTCCGCTTCTTTGATCAATTTCACTAGTAAATTTCATCTATAACTGCAGATTTCCCCACTTCTTCAACTTTATTCACCCCACCATTACCCCTCTGCTTAACTTAATACTCATCCGCCCACAATACGTATTCCTTCTTGCACCATCAAGACCCACACGCATTCACTAACACCTCATCATTTAACTGTAATATTGTTGCAGATTTCGCAAGGTGTTCTTTCCCAATCGCGCATCCCCCTCGACAGGGAAGGATTACTTCCATTTCATCAGTTACAAAAAGCACCATCCCTATTCATATTCTATCAGCAGATTCCCTTATCTCATTCTTAACCTTTCGCGCTTCCTTCCAGAAGACTTCACTATGTTCCTTGGGTATGTCTTCATTCAGCCCTGCCTTCCCAAACTGTCCTATTACCTCTTGTTTTCTCTCTACGTATATCCCTTAATATATTTCTTTTCTTCCCTCCTTATATAATTCCAAGCATGCTTTCTTTTTTGAATCTTCTATCATGGTTGCTTTTAGTAATTTCAATCCCACGCTTCTTTTTTAGCTCTTTTAACCGCTGTTCATCCCTCTTCAGTTCACATTTCGCTGTTAACATTCCTTACTTCCGTACTTTAGCACATCCCACACATACTTCTTTGCACCCTATAACAATTGCTCCTTCATTTGCCCCCAGACTTTGCTCAGTACAACTTGTTCACATCCATCAAACCTTTTTACTAAGACG
>JABUQX010101110.1:0-10000 GCA_015478945.1 Trachelipus rathkii | reverse complement strand
CAGAACAAATTAACAAAGACCACAAAAAAGCTTTTATAATCATAAATGAATAAAATATGCTTATGAATCATCATGACCAGTATCCGAGTCTCTAATTCATCACCTAATGGTAAATTTGAGGAGAATAAAGTTAAGACTGATTTAAAGTCAGAAGCAGAGCTTTCAACATTTCAACATTCTTACTCTCTTGAATGTCTTAATTATACTTAGTTTCCTCAGACTTCTATTTTACCTTTGACTCTTTAGACACCAAATATAATAGAACTAACCAGTTTTACTAATCTAAGAATATTAATTTGGTGTAGCCTAAACTAGTGGTCATGAAACTTTCTTGGGCATCACCATATAATATATGTATAAACGATATTACCCAGACTTTAATATCAGAAAATAAAACCAAATTGGGAAACATTCATCATAAATACAAACTGGAGAATTTGTTCAAAAATAGCAAATGGACTAAAAACTCCAACCCCCAATAATATAATAAACTTATCATACTATATACTTTCTCCGACAGAAAATACATTACTAATATATGGTTTAAATTTTGCCATTGATAATAAGGAACCAAGGATACCATTATTCAACAATTTCAACAACTGGAAAACAAAAAATAAGGACCAAAATATCAATACAGACATACTTTTCGAAATACTCCTAAAACTACGATGCATCATCATCATCAAAATTGGACCTTTCAATGTCAAAGCAATTTGAACACTATCTTCAAGATGTAAATTAGAGGAAGTGAGAGAAATGAAAGAAAAAGTATTCCCGAATATAAGTAGGCAAAAAACAAGAAAGAATAATCACAGCAGTTAAGTTTGAGGTCAAAGAGTTCAACAGAGGAACTTCTTTACATATTTAAGAAAAACTAATCAAACACAATATTAATAAAACACACTGATATAAATTACAAAATGACAATTTGTGCATGAAAGTACATTATACTAACCTGAAACCAATCATACAAAAAAAGCTGTCCCATTTTATAAACAGGTAAAGTAGCATATATTGGACAAGAAATACCAAGCCTCCCAATTAGATATGGAAGAGCGCCAATATGAAGAGGATCAGGGTATGACAGAAGATATACAATCTATTCTTGTGCAATTCTGAACAAAATACCATAAAAAGAAAAAACATTAAAATTTGTAAAATAAACGGGTTCACTGTTAGCTAACTAAAAATTCTTTGAATCCTACCAACAGGAAAATAAATCGTTCAATTTTGAGATTTAATAAGTATCTTTTAAAAATGACATCTCCTCAAACAACCTGATGGTAGAAGAGCTTGGAAACAAAAAGTTATCGATATTTACCTTTCTAAAAGTCTAATAATTAAGTCTAGACTTACCTGTTAAGTCGTTTTCTATTAGTTACTTATCAATTTTTCAATCCCATCCGCATCAAGAAGAATAATAAATTCATCTAATGCGTAAGCATATAACAATGAGAGCTTTCTCACCCATTCCAAACTCAAACTTGACACCCATTGATGTCATATTTAAAGAGAATAATAAAATCTGTTATAGAAAGGATATATATATTACATATATATATATATATATAATATATTATATATTTAGTATATATATATATATATATAGTATATATATATATATGATATATATATATATATACTATATATATATATATAGTATATATATATATTATTATATATATACTATTTACTATATATATATATATATTATATACTAATGTATACCGGTATATATATTATATATTATCAATATATATATATATATATAATTATATATATAAATATATATATATATTATAATTATACTAATATATATAATATATATACCTATATATATATCTATATACTATATATATCTATATAATATATATATTATTTATATTATATATAGATAATATATATATATATATATATATATAATATATATAATTATATTATATATATATTATTAGCGGAGGCCGGATAGTGAAATAGCCGGATAGCCGGATACCGGATATCCGGCTGGAAATTAAAACCGGATACCGGATATCGGTCGGATATCGCACAGTATATAATCTTATCATAACCTGGGTAAAGGTACAGCACAGGACTCCACATATTTCTGAAAAAATTCTATAGTCCAAAATCAATATATCGATATGTATATACAATATTAATTTATAGATTATAATATAATATATATAATGTAATTATTTTTTTTTTTTTTTTATAATTAATAATATATTACAATATAATATATATAATATCCACAAATATTAGACCTATATAACATATAATATATTGATTTTGGACTTAGACATTTTTCAGAAAATTATGTTGAGTTCCTGTGCCTAATACCTTTACCGCTCCGACGTATATTATATATACCATATATATTATTATTATATATTACTTATATATATATACATATATTCATATATATATTATATACTATATTATATAATATATATAATCATATAATATTATAATGGTTATACTATATATATATATATATAGAAATTATATATAGTTTATTAAGAAATATATATATAGTATATATATATATATATAATATAATATATATATTATATAATACTATATAATAAGTATATATAATAAGGATATATTGTGGTAGTTTTTGTCCCAAATAGAAGGGCACCTCACCTGTACGTTTTGATGAGGTAGATTCCTTTCTCAGGAAGGGGTTCTGCCACTACGTTGAGGTGGTTTAACGATCTGGGCGACTTCTTCTTTGTGAGTAGTATAATTATATTTATGCTGGGCAGTGGAAGTTCTTGATTAAGATACAGTGTTCTATTCAAACTCTGCTCTTCAATACGCTGTAGTGAACTTGAATGATGATCTTCTACTGTTAAATTCGCCTTCTAAATATTATGATTATTCCTGTTAAAAGGACTATATTGGATTAAGGTGTTCTTATCAAACCAAGTAAAGTATACACCAAGTATTTTTCTCAATATTTCAATCAAATTTCTGCAGCCACATTTATTTGAAGGGTACTCACTTTTTATCCCCTTGTTACTCAATGTTATTTACCATCACATAAGACTTACATAAAACCCTCTGCAGCCTTGATAATCAAAGAAAGACAATCAATGGTATTTATTAAAAAGAAGTATGAAAAAAAATTTAAATCCTTCCAACAAACCAAGATTAATTAATTCAATAAATTGATAATGCTTAAATACATATACATATATATATATATCAATAAGAAAAAAAATTTATGAATAATAAAAATAATAAATTCGATAAAAATAATAAATAAAAATGAAAAATATAAATAAAAATAGAAATAATAAAAGTTAAACTTTAAAAAAAATTTTTTACATGTAAAGAATATTAATTAATATTTAATAAAATATTTATTTAAGAAAATCCTACATGTAAATAATAGTTCATTTGCAAACAATATAATCTCTTGAATTCTAAATGAAACACGAATTTTAAATAGTAAATTCTAACAATATAAATTTACTTCTTCAATTATGCAAGTCTATCTTTAATTAATACTTGTCAACGTTGGGCTGATTAATTTAAGTGTTTCTTAAAATGATAGCTAGATTGACGATGTGTTAAGCCAAGATGACAATTATGATCTGGTTTTAGAGACAACCCTTGATATGAATTGATTAATTCAGAAAAGGATACAATGATTTTTGCTATACCTTAGGAGATGCTGTCATCTTTAGAATCTTTCGAAAGGTTGCTTCAATTCTTCTATCGGCCTGGTTCTGTCCTTTACGGAATCCCCAATCCTTTAAGGGAGGGGAAACAGATTATAGTCTTCTGTACGTAGTCAATGCAAGTTTCAAAGCTGGGATGATGTAGGTTCCAACCTGGGATGTTGACCTCTCTTCACGGTTATATACCGGACTTCGGGATCAGGAACTGGGACCTGAACAGAAACAAGAATTAATCACCTGTTTCAGTTCAAACATTACTCAATTTATGGTCGATAATTTAAAACAGTATTGTATCAATCCATCAACAATTTACATTAATTCATTACAAATTTATATCCATTATAATCAATTTTCAAAAATAATTGCTAAATACACTATAGTAAGTCTCCCATCATAGGGCTGTTGCAAGTTCAAAACAACGAAAACGATTTGTTCTTCCACATTTTCTCACTCATTCGCATTAATGTAAAAATTTGATCTACATATCTTCTACTACTTCTACATTTATTTTGTTTATCAACAAGCGGCCCGGCCCCATCAAACACTAAACGCACCCTTTCAATAAAATACAAGCATATATCTTCCCTACAACACACAATAAACTAATTCCAAATAGCTTTTACTGTTCCCCTTATCACCAGTGTTTCTATCTTTTAATTTTTCTTTTTATCTCGTTTCTTTCTTTCTATCATAAAGGGAAAGACGATTGGTAAGTCCTGACAAGGCCCTCGCGACCGAGTATAAGGACGAGTATTGCTTTCTCTTTTTGTCGTAAGCTCCGTTAGCCTTTCAATTACTAAATTATCTACGTCCTCGAAACCTTCGAAGGACAGTTCAGAAATCTGCTGATCTTCTTCATTTTGCTCATTATCTAAATGTGCCTCTATTTCGGCTTCTTCATTTAGGGGTATTCCCACTATAGGGGTTGAATATGCTTGAATGCGTTCTTCAAAGGTTTTATCAGTAGGGTAAGATTCCCTCAAATTTTCCGGTGGGACTCTCATAGATTCCCAACGGTATTCTGCCTCCTCAATCAAATCAGAGGTGTCCCATTCTAAGTATTCATTAAATTCTACCTCTTCCCTATGAGCTATACTATCGTTTCCTAACGTACTATCTAGTTCTATCTGCCTACTTCCTATTTCCTTATCTAATATTTTTTCTAACCCTAAATTTATCTTTTCCTGTTCTTTTAAAAGTTCTTTAAATTTGTCTTTAATGGTAGCTAATATTTCTTCATCAATAGTGAATCCTACAAATGAATCATCGTCGTCGTCGTCATCATCATTATCAAAATCATTTATCTCGTCAGGTTCAGTTATTGGTACCTCCACTTCATTATCATTGAAAACTTCCTCAACTTTCTCTTCATCATACAACACCGATTCTCGATCTTCATTTAGCGCATATCGTTGGAATGTCGGATTATTCATCAAATAATCAGGGGGCATTTTCCATATCCTTAATTGCTTATGGTGAGCTTTATATTGCTTCCCGTCCTCTGCGGATTTTATTGTATAGGTGACCTTGTTGTCATTTACCTTGATCACTTCATAAGGGCCACTATATCTAGGGTGGAATTTATTTTTAGTCAGGTTTCCGGGAAGATGAACTTTTAATCCCACCATCTGATGTAATTCATAAGGAACAAATCTTCCATGACTCTCTATCCAACATTCTTCCTCAACAGGCAAAGGAAGTCCTGTATGTAGTTCATGCGCCCTCTTTAGGATATTTTCACAGGGAGTTCGATTAGTTTCTGAATGTGTGGTGTGATTGTAAACCAATAAAACCTGTGATAATTCTTCATCCCACTATTTGCTTTTTGATGTTACATTCTAAGCGTACTGACTAATTGGTACCATTGACCCGCTCGACAGTCCATTGGAGGATGCGTGATAAGGAGTATCAGTACATGTTTCATCGTTGTCGTTTGAAAAAGATCTTCATCAGGCCCTATGAAATTCTTCTGCGTTGTCTGTTAGAAGTCGTTCCGGTAACTTTTAGAAATGGAAATATTCGATGTTGAAATGCGGTGGCTACGTTGATACTTTGTGTATTCGCAGCGGAACAGCAGCACCCTTTGTGTATGATTCGACATTTACCAAAGGCATATTATTCTTGCACTGAACAAGGAATTGTATCAGATCTCGCCACCAATTCAAAGGTCTTGCTAGTGATTATTTTAGATGTGGGTGGACATTAAAGGGAATTAGATTTACATGCTTGGGCACTTATAAACAGGTGGGGCGATATCATTACAAATGGCTGTTATTTTTGGGTGCCATATCCAATTTATAAGCAGAGAATGTAATTTGTGCTTTCCTATATTGGCGAACATCCAATGTGTTTTATTGCTACCCAGTCAAACATAATAATGTGACAATCACTAGCAAACTCTCCGTAGCGAAACTCCCTATTATAACCATCATGTTCCTAGATATATGTACTTACTTTACACGCGCGAAAGTTCAATGCCCGTTAAATGCAAGTTTTGTACTATGGCTCTTCTTAAAGCGTCTATAGGTAGTCTTTATAATTCTGCAACTTATCAATGGTCGTTCATGGTCAATTCCAGGATGTATTTATATTATCTTGATCTATCACTATCTGATGTATCGGAGACTATACCGATCTCTTCACCTCCCCACGGTTTTTTGGGAGCTTTAGTAGTGGTACCGCTTCAAGTAGCGCTCTTTCTTCCATTGATTCGGCAATAATGTCCACTTCTGGGAAATTCTCCTGGGTCAACATTTAGCGCTGGTATATCTGTTTCTCTATTCATTTGCATGGGTAAGGGTAACAAAAGATTATAGTGGACTCCCCCACAACATAAAAGATGGCAAATATTCTTCTCGGTATCCTTTCCGAATTTCAACGGCTTCGAGTCCCCATAATATACCCAAACCTGCAAACGATGTAACTTTGCAAATGCCATAACTGCCTGTGTTATAGGGAACTGCCCTGGTTGTCGTAGGAGATGTAAGTGTTTGGTCACTTGCCTAGCATCTCTTCCAGATGGTAATCCAACTCTCCCCTATTTTCTAACAATTCTTTAACCACTTCTTGTCGTATCTTCAGATGATTTTCAATCGAACCATACAAAGCATAAGCACAAGCTTGAAAGAGCGAATCACCCCCTCCAGGAACCTTAACCTCAGAAAATCCTCCAGGCGTTAACCGGGAAAATCTCTTGTTCGTCAAAGGCTTCCCCGATCGGAGATCGAGATAAAGCATCAGCCACTATATTTTCTTTTCCGGAATATACCTTAGCTCGTAGTCTATATCATTGATTTCTAAGCGTGCGAGCTACTCGTGCGTTTACTAACGGCATACTATGCAAAATATATAGCGGCTGATGACTGATTAAATAACCACCCCAAGTTTCTTCCCACTTTTTTATTCATAAGGAAAGTTCATCGCCTTCTCACAGCCCAGCGTATTGCAGCACTCTTTTTCGGTTTTACTATATCTTGTTCAGCTGTTAAATGTTGGAATGAAGCTCATAGTACGTTCTTCCGGTTTGGATCATGAAAGACACGCTTTTCTGCCCGAATCTGAGGCGTCCACGTACACAATTAATGGTGGGCTCTTTTTCATATCTATCCGGTACGACAGGGATCTGTGTTGATGTTAAAGCTTCCTTCAATGCACCAAAGGCGCTCTACATGATTCGGTCACTTTAGAGGTTGCTACTCAATAATTCGAAAAGTGGTTTGGCTATTTCCGAGCAATGAGCGATGTGACGCCTATAGAAATTTGACCATGCCCAGAAATTGCCGTAATTTCCTAACAGTGGTTGGTCGGGAACTGCATTATGCCTTGCAGATTGTTTTCTAAGGGGATATACCGTGCTCAAATTCGTGATAACCTAAATATTGAACTCCTTTTTAGGAGAAAGGTTTGGCCGCTTTACTGAACAATTTCTTCAAGGCTGACAATAGCTTTTCTAAAATTGGGCCGGTGACCATCAACGCTTTGTGCATGGGACATCAGATACACCATACATCGTTTCCAGGGTAAGCGACAGAAGCAATCTCATTCCCTCTTGGAATGGCTGCGGCCGTTTCACTCCAAACGCATACGAAAATTCCCATGAGAAACGAGTAGTGAAAGCTGTTTCTCAATGCCTTCTTCTTAGTTTCCTCCATTTCACCATATAATAACTTTTATGTAAATCTATGTTGTAAAGTATTTCTGCCTTGAAGGCTAACAACATTATCAATCAATTTGGATGGAAAACGATCTCCCTTTGTGCATTTTATTCAATTCCCGTTAGTCAATACCAATCTGATTGAAACCATTCTTTCTTTCTAATGGACCACTGGGTGAGTATGGACTTGCTCTCTGGATGATTCCCTTATCTTCCAATTTCTTGCAATCTGCCTCGATTTCTCTGAGCATGGGGCCTTGCTAGTCTTCTGACTGGCACTTGCACAGGCTCCATAGTTTCGATCTTATGCTTAATGACATTTGTGCAGCCCACGTCAGAATCTCCCAAACTCGAGACAGAGGGATAACGCATCAACAATTCAATAACCTGATTCCTTTGATCTGCCGTTAAATCCGCCTCATTCAATCGAAAAGCGCTAACTAAATTCTCAGGATTCCATTCAGAGTATTCATTAGGACTTTGTTCATTTAATTGACTACATTCACAGTGGGATCCTCCACCGTAGTTAATTCTCTCCAATTGTCCTACAAATTGTTTCCCTTTTTTAAAGTCTTGTGTTTCACCGTGTTCTGACCAAGCATTACAAAGCATTTATCGCCAAAATTTACTAAGGATGTTAAATCTGAATCTTTGCCAAATCCCGCCAAGCCTCACCAGGAACGGCTGTTTTATTAGAATTGGTCGTCCTTTGTCTTTCATTTCTACCACCATCACCCTCAGCGGTGCAAATACTCACAGATCTCTACAAGGCAACATGTTTCTCTTTAGGGAAGCCTTGTCTTCATATCCACCGCTACTGTCTGCACATAATTCCCACGTCGGATTACCAATTCTTTATGTGCAGAATCAGCAAAAAGATGTTCATGATTGAGATGTCATATCCTAAAACCAAGTCGTATTCGGACAACTGATCGGGAACGACGACAAAGCGACCCGGCTTCAGAACATAATTGGTGATAACCGCAATGCTATCATTATTTCTCCTAAAACTGGAAATCGGACACTTCCAATTCCAGTGACACCTCGAAAAGCGGTGGGCAAGATTGGACTTTTCTTTTTGTCTAACAGATGGAAACAGCTGGCCGATATAAGGCTCACCTCTGCACCCGTATCTACAAACGCTGTAAGAGGCTCCATAGGTGGTTGATCCACTATGGTAACTTGCAAAATTAAGGTCTTTTGGGGAGCTCTTATAATATGATAATGAATGATGTTCTCTGAGCTCTCATCTTCCTCTTTGGTTTCCTTCCTGTTTTCTTTTACTACTACTGCTGGTTCTGGTTCGTTCTCAAGATTGATCGGAGTTACGGCGGGTGAGTTTTCCCCAACTTGGTCATAATTATCATCAGGTGGGATGTCTTTATCACTTACTGTAACTAATACCGACACCTGTGTCAACTGGTCCTGCCCGTGAGGGCTCTCAAAGATTGTTATCGGGGGCACCTGGACCGATGTCGTTTGGTGAAAAATTTCGTGAGGAATCTCCTGCGACCCTCCTGGATCATCCTCCTCGACCTCAATTCCCCAAGCTCCCCCTTCATATTCGTCTATTACTTCTGCTGTTGCTGCGGCTTCTGGCATGAGGTCTTCCATGCCAGAGCTCCCCCGTTTCCCGATCTTTGTGGACAATCCTTTCCTAAATGTTCATTTTGACAAAAGGGACACGTTATTCTTGGTGGTGCCGGAGTTTGGCCTCGACCATGGACACTCCCCTACTAAATGACCTACCTCTTTACACTTTAAACATCGATTTTGTTCAAGGTAGCAATCCTCTATGACATGCCCTCGTTTACCACAATACATACATTGTGGCCTATTCCAACAAGCACTCATGTTATGCCCCTTCTTCTTGCAATGGTTACAAACCGGAATTGATGAGCCATTTTGATTTCTTTGTTGGTAATTTCGTTGCCCGTTTCGGAATTCTTGTGTTGGGATCTGATGTGTTGATTCATATCTCGGTGGTCTATAATTACTTGATGATATTGGTGTTGCATTATTAGCAGCATTATTATCGTTTCTTTGAGATGTTACAGCTCGAAGCTGGGGTTGTGTTTGCATTTGTCGGCAACAACACAATCCCTCCTGAGTATCATATCTGGGTAATGCCATTTGATGTTGCATGGGAATGGTG
>JABUQX010101109.1:0-25105 GCA_015478945.1 Trachelipus rathkii | reverse complement strand
CGGTAGTACTTCGTTCAGCCCTAGATTTAGGTGTTTAACCGTTTTCGCATTTACTCGTAAACGCTTTCACGCGTTCATTTTTCCACTTACCGATTAAAAACAATTTTTTGGATTATGTCTTCCTTGCGGTATCATGACCGAAATATATATATATATATATATATATATATATATATATATATATATATATATATATATATATATATATATATATATATATATATATATATATATATATATATATATATATATATATATATATATATATATATATAAATATATATATATATATATATATATATATATATATATATATATATATATATATATATATATATATATATATATATATATATATATATATATATCTATATACTATCATATATAACAACATATATATATATATATATATATATATATATATATATATATATATATATATATTCCCCGACTAAATGGAATAAGGGAGGTAAATAGAAGGATCAAACTAAACTTCAGCTTAAATCGCTCTGGATGTTAAAATCATTGTTGACACTAGGTTTGAAAATTTGAGACCAAACGACTTTCAATGTATGAAATGATTATAGAATGTTAAAAAAAAAAACTTATCTAAATTGGTGAGATATGAACTTTAAAACTGCATATTTGGTTCCTTTATCAAAAGTTAAAACTCGTAAATACTATGTTAGAACATATTATCTCAATAATGACAAAAAAATACTTCATTGTGAAGGAACAACTTAAAAGCTTTAAAAACACCAAGAATTCTCTTCAAAACCTATTAATCGTAAATCTAAAATAACAGTTCGTTTGTTGGTGTTGTCAATATTAAAATCACTTTATATTAACGCAAAAAATTGTATTTATTCTTTTCCACATACGTGATTTTCCAGGTGAGTCAGACTGAGGATGAAAATTTTCAATATATTATACTGCCATTGTTATTTACTTGAAACTTTGACTGGATTAACGACTATACAATATATATATATATATATGTATATATATATATATATATATATATATATATATATATATATATATATATATATATATATATATATATATATATATAATTATATATATATATATATATACTCTATATATATATATATATATATATATATATATATATATATATATATATATATATATATATATATATATATATAAATAAATAGAGAACACATATATATATATATATATATATATATATATATATATATATAATATATATATATATATATAATTTATATATATATGAAATAACAACATTCAGCTATATATATATATATAACTAATATATATATATATATATATATATATATATATATAATAATATTTTTTTATGTAACAACAACTTATATATATATATACTATATATATATATATATATATATATATATCATTAGTGATGGGCCGGATATCCGAGAACATCAATGTTGCGGCGATGCGGGGGCGGTCTTCAGAGGATGAATTCACAGATCTGGATACGAGATCTTAAGTGATGAGGATGCGGATCGCGGATGTGAATACTACTCTCTCACCACTGAATTCAAAAATTACACATATATATATATATATATATATATATATATATATATATATATATATAAATATATATATATATATATATATATATATATATATAATAACAACATATATATATATATATATAACTATAATATATATATATATATATATATATATATATATATATATATATATTTACAGTTGTCTACTACACCACTCCATAGAGCCCTATTGAGGGTGTTGCACCTCAGATATTCATCATACTAAACTACATAGATGAGCACAGACGCAGGCTTTGAAATGAGGGAGATTAAATTCAGCAAGATCACGCCGCAGGTCGACGGAATGCCTCTGAACAGAGGTGAGGCTGGCATAGCCCTTGGCTCCAGTGCTGCGAACAAGCCTGGGTTGCCAATATCAACACAAAACTCGTATACACAGCGCCTTGTGCTACGAGCGCCTCGTAAAGGTAATTGGTACGCAGTGTCGCTCCCTCGAGAAGCTGCTGCGGCTGCGGTACCTATAGAGAAAGAGATAAAAGCACCAACATCGCGCCGTAAAGTAGAGGGTCAAGTGAACTGGAGGGTGCAGGTGGTTTGTCAGTCCAAAGAAGCTGGGTGATAGGCAGTACTCCTTTAAGGAGCCGGATGAGGCCCTTGTATGGCTGGAGTAACTGAAGAGGAAAAAAAGTCTCACAGCCTAAGCAGAACTCTCAGTTTCTTTGAGGCCACCCTAGCAGCCGTTGTGATGTGAGGTTTCCAGGACATTTTTGTTTATGTTAGACCAAGGATGTTTATGACCCAATAACATAGAGACAGAAGAACCGTTGAAAAGATAAGAAGTTAGAAGGTGTCTTCAGAGAGGAGATTTGTAGAAGTTAGGTTTTAAAAATTGAATTTCACAAGGTTGCGACGACCCCGGAAATTCTATCCAAATCAGCGAGAATAGAAATCGGAAAGATTAAGACGAAGGCAATTCTAGAAGTAAAAAGGGGAGCAGAATTGAAGAGTTGAAGAATGAAGGGTCCAGTCATCGGCATACGAGTGGATAGATTTAGATGTGCAGTGAAGATCATTAATGAAGAGTAGGAATAAAGTAGGAGATAAGACAGAACCCTGAGGAACACCACTTTGACAGAAAAAGAAGTCGCCCCATCAACAATAGAAGATATTAAGCGATTTGAAGAAAACTAGACATAAGTAAGCAAGAGAAGGAGAAACCCAAAGGAGGGAGCTTGGAGAGCAGTGACGTGTCATACCCGGTCAAATGCCTTGGATATATCAAGCGCCACCACGCAAGATCTCGTAGTTTCTGAGAGATGGAAAACCATATATCAGTTAGATAAAAATTATATCGCCAGTAGACCTCGAGCTCTGAAAGCCGTACTGGCGATCAGGAAAAGTGAATGAGACTCCAGATGATCTAAAAATGAGAGTTGAGAAGGTTTCAAAGATCTTAGATGGATAAGTGAGAGCTATGGGGCGATAGTTAGAAGGATCAGAGCGGCTTCCTTTTTCGAACAAGTTGGATATGTTTATTAGCGCCAACACTGAGGAAAAGTATAGTATTGAGACATAGAGGAATAGTTGAGCAGAGAGCGAAGTCCAACCACAGCTTGCTCTAACAAGGCTTCAGGGAGGAATGCCATCGGGCCACCCGCCTTCCTAACGCTCACAGATTTCAGGGGCCCATGCACCTGATTCAAATGTAATCACAGGCAATGGCATAGGACACCTGAGAGAAGAAGGAGGAGGAGGAGGGTGCCAGAATCGTCTAGGGTTGAGTTAGAAAGGAAAAATAAGAGGCGAAAGAGATTTCCTTCTCAGTTGGAGGAGTAACAACAGAACCAACAGATCGAATAAGAGGAGAAAGACAGATTTACGAAGTTGTTAGAGATGTTTTTGGCAAGAGTCCCAGAAAGATTTATCAGTAGGAGAATCAAGGAGGTTAGCGCACTTTCGTTTGATGAAAGCCCACTTTGCTCATCGAAGAGTGTCCCTGCAACGATTTCTAGCTGAATGAAAATTAGCAAGGTGATAGAAGAACGAGAATATTTCCCTATTTACACTACTAGCCTGAATGACCAGAGAGCAAGCACGGTCGAACCATGGATTATGAGGAGAGAAAAGATTTAGTGAAGAGGAATGAACCTGCTCATACCATCAACGATTACAACTCTAATGTTACAGCAGAGCAGAAGCGTTACTCTAGAGTCAAAGCGGTCATTTCAGTACTTAGCTGGCGTAGAAGCGATACAAGGCTAATCGAAGCCCGATCAAGGTCCAGAAGAAACGCATATATATATATATATATATATATATATATATATATATATATATATATAAATATATATATATATATATATATATATATATATATATATATATATCTATCTATCTATCTATCTATCTATCTATATATATTATAAATATATATATGTTTATATATATATATATATATATATATATATATATATATATATATATATATATATATATATATATATATATATATATATATATATATATATATATATATATATATATATATATATATATATATATATATATATCTATATACTCTTATATATAATATATATATATATATTCATGAGATCTTGTGGGCGATATTTTAGGTAAAAGCCTTGGGGTAGTAAATTGCTATCTGCTGCTTCACTTTATTGTACAAGTAAATAATTTCAAACAAAAATTCAATAGTATTTTCACTCTTAAATACCACGCGAGGTGCCTAAAAAAAAATTAAAAAAATAAATAAATGAATTTCAAAGTGGGCAGTCATATAAAACTACCTTTTAGCATTTTGTAACAAAAATTATTAAATATATGACACTGTTAAGTTGAACAAAATTTCTCAACAAAATACAAATGTAAAGTTAAAAACTAGTGTCTTTTATTGAAGAAGAAATTCATAAATTACAAATAAAAGTTAAATCAGTTTATCTATAAAGATGACACTTAGAGTTGAAATTTAAAAATGAAAAATAAAAATCTTTTCTTGGTCCAAATGAAAAATTAAAAATGAGTTTAGTAACAACAAATAAAAAAAAATTGGAGCCAAGAAACTTTAAATTATTTTTATTTTTTCAAAAATAAATTGTAAGTTGAGAATGTTCTGGTGGTTGAAGTGTAGTGTAGATTATTTTATAGTGTAATTAAGAATTGATTCCAACAGCGACTAGTTTGTTAAAAAAAAACGAGGGTGAGGAGCTTAAATAAAAATGGAAAAATCGGGAGGCACAAAGGGATGTTTTAAAAGGGTGCAAAAATTTTATAAAATTAGAAACAAAAACTAAATCGAATATATAAGCAAGGGTCCAGGATCGCGTGCATTATTATTATTATTATTATTATTATTATTATTATTATTATTATTATTATTATTATTATTATTATTATTATTATTATTATTATTATTATTATTATTATTATTATTATTATTATTATTATTATTGTTATTCTTATTACTATTTTATAAAAACTTAAAAAGGCCAGGAAATATTTCACCAAAAACTTTACATTGGAAAGATGGAACTAGGTAAGGATCACAAGTGAAAGAAAATATAAATAAAAAAAAAAATCGAACACGAATCTGAAGCGAAAATAATTTAT
Organism: Trachelipus rathkii; assembly: GCA_015478945.1. NCBI lineage: Eukaryota > Metazoa > Arthropoda > Malacostraca > Isopoda > Trachelipodidae > Trachelipus > Trachelipus rathkii. Next base: position 19,943 of record JABUQX010101109.1, on the reverse strand, counting down.
ATTTTCTTTGGAGTTCGGGAGGGAGTTTATGAAAAAAACTGCTGGGGGTAACACAAGAAGAAAAATATAAATCAAATCTCGTTGTTTCATAAAAATTAAATAAAGGAAATAAAACTTTGAAATTCAGAATAAAAATGAAAAAGGAAAAATCGAGTGAAACTTAAATATTATTTTGTGGACGAATTTTAAAATCAAAATAATTATTACGACCGAGTGTAAAAGTTTTCTTGTCGTGTGGAAAAATGAATTTATAAAAACCAAACAAATTCAAAACTTACCAGATCACAAACTGAGGACAACGGAAGAAAAATAGACTTGTCGGTAGTACATCAGGATTATTATAGAAAAAAAAAGGGGGGAAAGAGGGGGGAATGATTTGGACTTTAGTTTCAAATGATAATGGATGTTTATTGAATAAATATATTAATCAGAAAATACAAAATTTAATTTGATACAAAAAGGACTTTGGTTATGAGGTAACAGATTTTGAAGCCAAAGAAAAAAACTCAAAGAAAGGAAAATAAAATTTTATCTAAAAAGATAAAAATCGATAATGAACAAGAAAATGGATTTATCAAATTTGTTGTTCAAATAGACTTTTACAGATAAATTTCTGTGAAAGAGGTCCCCTGCCGGTGAAAAGAAAAGGAAGTGAGGGTATGCAATTTCAGGAGGATTTGAATATGTGGGTTCTAGTCCAGGGTAAATAGAAGGGGTTGATTTGGTTTCAGGTATGAGTTGCACGTTGGACCACGAAGGTATAATGAACCCAGGGGCTGCAGGAAAGGGCATACTACAGTGGAGTGGGAGTAGAGGCAGAAGTTGTCAAACAGCAGTTCATCAGATTCTTAGTATAGTCATAAAAATAGGAGAATCGGATATAGAAAAGAATGGATATTTATACTTTTCTGAGTTATGGGACAGATTGATGGTGACAAAGCCTTGATGAACTTCATATTTTGATTCTGTGTTTTCTAGTTTCAGAGCAAAGATTGTAGATGTCAAGATAAAGAAGAGGATCCAATTTCTCAACATTTTTGTCTGTGAAGATAGAGGAAAAGAGAAGATTTTATGAGAAGAAGGTTTTGAAATTTTGTGATCTTAATATTTATTTGTTATAATTTTCCTTTTCAATGAAATGTGATGATCGTTTCATATTTTACATGTTAGAAATGTTTTCCTAATATGTTTGATTATTTATACATTGATGTAAATAAATGTAAAATAGTCGGCCCGTGGTACTTTTAAAATTAAAGAACACTCATGATTTAGGAGGTCTAGGGGGTGGGAAACCTCTACCCTGAGGGATGTTTTGTGGTGGAGGAAGTAGGTATTCTCTGTTTCCTCTTAATACAGTACCTTGTTGTCTGTTCCTTAAAGCCATGGGGTGTGGAATGTTTGTGTTTCTCATTGGGAAATTAGGAACGAACGTGTGGTCACGAGATCTATTATCAGGAGGAGAGGGAGGTGAAGTATTTCTAGCTGAAGCGATAGGAAGTGGAGGAGGTATGTCCTGAGTGGGAGGAATTTGAAGATCTGACGGAGGAAGCAAAGAACCTTGTGGGATAGGCGGAGGTGGTGGTAAAGGAGGTTTTGGAATTGGGATAGGATGTGCAACTTTGAAATGAAGTTTAGGGGGGACATCAGGTGGGGGAGGAGATCGAGAACCGGACGCTGGAAGTTGAGACGGGGAAAGAGAATCGTCGAAAGATAGAGGTGGAGGTGTGGTAGAGGGAAAACCTTTAAAATTAACTCTAGGAGGAGGGGAAGGGGAGAAAAGAAAATTTGGATTTGGAGGTGGTGAGCGTGGGATGGAGGCGGGGATTGAGCAGGAGGAGGGGGTGATGGAAGAGATGGTGCTGGAAGAGGTGAAGGAGGTTGTGAAGGAAGAAGAGGATGAGACGAAGGAGGAGAAGAAGAAGGAGGTGGGGACAAGGAAGGAGGTGGTAAAGGAATCGGTGGAGGGGTTTGCAATGAAGGAGGGAGCTGTCTTTGGAAGTAAATAGTGTGAGGAATAGCAGAGGAAGAAGGGGGAAGTAGGGTTAGCCAGATGAGAGGTTTTAGGAGGTGGTTCCTGAGACGGTGGGTCTTTAGGAGGGGGAGGTTCGACTTTGGGGTTTGCGGAGGAGATAGGTACATTTTCAGCTCTAAGTTTTGTGATCTTAATATTGTCCCTATGGACGATGAATGTTTTAGATGTTTGTAAACACTGCAAAAGTAATTTATTGAAATGTACCAACTGCTTAACTTGAAAGGGGCCGCACCATTTGGGAAAAAGCTTTGGTGACTGCCCGGGTTTCTTTACGTCCAACACGAAAACATAATCACCAAGTCTAATTGGTGTTGAAGATGCCTTCTTATGTTGTTTATGCATTTGTGTATTAGTTTCGCAAAAGATGGTCACGAGCTTGATCTCGAATGAGATTTGCTCTTTCTGCAAGATCTTTGACGTATTCATGAATAGGTTTAGATGGTTCGGAACCTTTAGTAAAAGGAGAAATATAATTGGGAGGTCCCAAGGAAGTCTTTTGTTGTATGTATATAAAAGAAAATGAGGAGTGCAACCTATAGAAGAATTGTACGTGGAATTTATGGCAATTTGAGTAAAAGGAGTCAGTTTGCCCCAGTCATTATGGTTCGAATTGACATAATGACGTAGGTGGTTTGCAATTTGCAACATAGCTCTTTCCGCTAAGGAATTACTTTCTGGATGTCTAACAACGATGTTAACAGCTTTGATTTTCCACTGCTTACAAATTTCTTTTAAGAACTGAGAAGTCATCTCTGGCGCGCGGTCACTCAAAATAATTTGAGGACAGCTATGACGGCATATAATCCTTTCCAGAAGTGCGTGAGCAATGTCCTTTGCGGTGTGCTGAATGAGGGGGACAAGTTCCACGTATCTCGTGAGACTGTCCTTCATTACCAAGATATACTTCGCCTTAGTTTCCTTGCAGGTTGGCAATGGGCCAAGGATATCGAGGTGGATCTTCGAGAACGGCTCGAAAGGGATGGGGTAAGATTTGATTTCAGCATATTTAGGTTTGTTACCCTTTACCTTCTGACAGGAGGTGCAGGTATTGCAATATTCCTTCACCAGTGTGTATAGTCTCGGGAATATGTATTTTTCCCTGATCCTATAAACAGTTCTGTCAACACCACAGTGTCCTGCTGGGAGAGAGTCGTGGTTGAATTCGATAATTGAATGGATCATGGAATCTGGGATTTGGATCAAAAATGCGCCATTTTGCGTGGCATAATGAAGAATGTCGTCAATGAGGACGTGGGGAAATGTATCTGCAGAAATGTCTTGCTGCTGCAGAGGTTTATTATGGGAGATAAGAGGCTTCGCGAAATCATAAAGAGCTTTTAATCTATGACACGCTCTTTGTTCTTTGACGAAGTTTTCCTTAGTGAGATGGAAGCGTGTGGTTGGCAAAATTGTATTTTGCGCAAAGGTATGTGTGAGGGGGGGAGGGTTGCGACTCAAGTAATCAGGTATTATATTTAATTTTCCTTGCTTATAAACAATCGTGGGATTGAAATGTTGTATAAAGAGATTCCACCTTTCAAGTCTTCCAGAGAGTTGTCTATGTCTGATGAGGTGGATTAGAGGTTGATTATCGGTAATAATTGTAACCTCGTAACCGAAGATCGTGTTACGGAATTTGCGTAATGCGAAAACAATTGCTAAAGCTTCCAATTACAAGGTATGGTAATTTGTTTCAGCTTTAGAAAGAGATCTAGAGATAAAGGAGAGAGGTCTCTCTTTATTGTTATCATCCATTTGAAATAGAACGGCTCCCAGAGCAACATTAGAAGCATCAGTGTTTATAAAGAAAGGTTTGGTATAATCAGGATAGCACAATTGTGGTTGCAACAAGAGTTTGTTTTTGAGGATTTCGAAAGCCTCATTTTGCTCAGGACCCCAGAAAAATGTGCTATTTTTCTTTATGAGTTGTGTAATAGGCTTGACAGTCTGGGAGTAATGGGGTAATAAATGAGAAAAATAAGTTAGAAAACCAAGAAGAGACCGCGTTTCTGAGACGTTTGTTGGGGGTTTGAACCCTGTGAGAGTCTTGAGTTTTAGAGGATCTGGGGATATCCCATTTTTGGAGATTTTAAAACCGAGAAAAAGGAGAGAGGTCCTCAGAAACTTACACTTTGAAAGTTTCATTTTAAGCCTGTTTTTGCGGAAAGAATCGAAGACTTTCTTTATATTTTCTAGGTGATTTTCTAGAGATGTTCCCATGATAAGAACGTCGTCAAGAAAAACTCTGCAGGCGTCACCTAATAGATGATGCAAAGCGAGTTCCATTAGATTTGCAAAACAGGAAGGAGCAAATGGCAGTGATAGTTTTATTTGTTTGTGTTTTTTTTATATTTTATAAATTAAGTCAGTTATTTTTTTTGTTTATTTATTATTTATCAGTTGTCTTTTTTTAGTAAGATAACGAGACTATAGACTTTTCGCAGTTTTTTTTCGAACTTATTGTTATTTTCAAAAGCGTCAAGAACGAAAGTTGACGCTTCACTTTTCTACGATTTACGTATGACAGGTAATTATAACATTATTTTTACTATTATTATTATTATTATTATCATTATTCATTATTTCTATATTATACTTTTTTATGGTTATTTATTATTATTATGATTGATTGATGGGTTAATGTTTTTTAGTTTGAGTCTGGATTCTCTTGGTGACGTTTCGATTCTGAGGTTACTTGTGTTCACCAGAGGTTCAATTCAGCCAGCAATTGTCATTCTGTTGGTTGAGGTAAGTGTGAATGTTGTTGTTGATTGACTTTTTTATTATGAAGGCTGGATTGGTTGTATAAATTTGTTTTTTATTTGTAGTCTGATTTCAATGATTGGAGTGTCGTCGAGTGGAATTTGAGGGAAGCATTCTGCGTGAATTGTTTCGTGTTGAAAAGAGAAAAAAAACTGGGTCAACCACCCAGGTAAGCACCCTGCAGTGGTGGGGTTATATTTTTTATTATATTTTTTTCATTTACTTATTTAATATTTTAATTCATTATAATTATTAGTTATTAAAGGCATTTTTTTCTGTTATTTAATTTATGAAATTCATTTACAATATAATTCATTTTTTAATATAGTCATTAATTTAATTCATATTATTATTATTATTATTATTATTATTATTATTATTATTATTATTATTATTATTTTTTTTTATTATTAATTCTTTTTTTATAATTTATTAATTAATTATTATTATTATTAATTATTATTATTATTATTATTATTATTATTATTATTATTATTATTATTATTATTATTATTATTATTATTATTATTATTATTATTATTATTATTATTATTATTATTATATATTATTATTATTATTATTATTATTATTATTATTATTATTATTATTATTATTATTATTTCTTTTTATTGCGATTGCTATGATGCGATATTCTTTTTACTCCGCAGTTTTTTTTCTTGGACTTAGTCTGCAGCCAGAGAGCCCTTGAAACATCTGGAATAATAAGGAATAGGGAAGGATAATTGATAACCGGCTAAGACAGATTGAGATAGAGAGATAGAAGTACTGATAAAGGAAATTTAGGGAAAGGATAGGAGGAGGAGAGAATTAACTAGATTGACAGATTGAGATAGAGAGATAGAAGTACTGATAAAGGAAATTTAGGGAAAAGATAGAAGGAGGAGAGAATTAACTAGATTGAAAGGAAAGTGGCAGTTTGTAGAAACTTGTGGAAACACAAGATAGAAAAGTAAAAGACTGTATTGTGGAGAAATTTGTAAAGAATTGGGAAGGAGTATTTTCTAGAATTGGAGTGTTTGTGGAGAACTGAGAAGGAGTACCATTGGAGAACTGCGTGGAGCATTATTTATATATATTTTAAGTTTACGGTTTTTCTAGCATTAAGGTTTTGGTTCGGATATCGGTGAATATTCAAATATTCATTGATATTTATTATTATTTTCGGATCGGTAGAGGTATCGGTTCACCTTGTTGTGGTGAAGGGGTTGCGTTACCTTGTAGTGGTGTGTTACCTTGCGGTTGGGGTTTATTTTATAAATTTTTTTGGTTGCTTGTGTTTTTTTGGTGTGATTTTTTCTAGTTTCATTTATTGTGTTTTTTTATATTTTGTTGTTTGTTCTCTCGATTTTTTTTCTTTCCAGGACGGCCACGATATTGAGATTGTTTGTGCCGTTCAAAAACTCCACGAACATATTTCTGGGCCCCAACCGGGGGTGGGGCGTCCCATGGGGACGGAAAAGACCTAGGGGACATAGACGATAGCAGGTAAGATGGCTACGGCTGAGGAAGTGAGATTGGGATTGGAAGTAGAGAGACTGAAAGAGGCATTAAGGAAGAAAGAAAAGGAGAATGAGGACTTAATTGATAGACTGAGAGAGATGGAAGAAGGAATGCAGGAGAGAGAAAAACAAATGGAAATGAGAATGGAAGCAAGAATGGATGATATACTGAATAAGAGGTTTGCAAAAGAGATTGGAACGAAAGGGACGCAAATGAAAACCTCTACTCCGAAGATAGTAGATTTACAGAAGGGACATAGCGTTTTGGATGAGGACAAGATTGTAAGTGATGTGGATGAGAAGGATATGGATAAAGAGAAAATGAAAGAAGATAAAAATAGAAAGAAGAAGGAGAAAGAAGAAAAGAAAAAAGAGAAGAAGGATCAGAAGAAGAAGAAGACGTCGAAGAATAGAAGACATGAAAGAAGAGTGATAGCAAAAGGTAAGAGTATAGATTCTTTATATAGTAGTGTGAATGAGGAAGTGAATGAGAATTATGATGAGGATACTACATCGGAAGACTCAAGAGATGTTCAAGTTGCACGGAGTGTCCTTATTAGGGACATTCCGAAGATTAATAAATATAATGTGTATGGAACTAAGGATGTGTGTGAATTTTTTAGAGAGTATGAGAGTTACTGTAAAGAAAAATTTGATGAAAATAAGGTGTTTTGGGTTAAAGAGTTAGGTGAGTTTTTGGAAGGGAGAATGTTTGATTTTTACAAGGCTATTGTGAGTGTGGGTGAGCCGAAGTATGAAGTGGTAAAAGAAAGAATGTTGGACAGGTTGAAAGAGTTAAGGGGGGTGTAAAGTATAGACGTGTGAATGACTTTGATAAGGCTAGGAGAGGAAAGAGTGAAAGATTGGATAATTATGCACATAGGTTGGAAACATTGGCTCGAGTGAAGTTTGGGGATGAGGGGATAAATGAAAACAAAATGTTGATGAAGAAATTCCTGGAGACGATCCCTCCTCCAGTGGCAGAGTTTATAAATGCGAGGCGTAAAGAGAAAATGAGGTGGAGTAGGGAACGATTGCAGTGGAGGGATGTGTTAGAAATAGTAGAAGATCGTGAGTTTGAAAAGAATGAAAGAGATAAAGAGGAGTATGAGAGGCATGATGTGTACAGTGGTAGGGGAATGAATGAAAGGGCTTCACCAGTGCCACAGTATAAGTCTTATAGGGATGCTCTTAGGGCCAATCCGTATGAAGTTATGGTAAAATTCTTAGAAGATTTCTATGGGGGTGAAAATGAAAGACAGGTGAATGCAGGAGGTACGAATGCGATGAGTGCAAGCAGAACACCAGTTGGTAATACGAACATGAGAGAGAATGTTGGGTACAATCAAGGGAATGTGAGAGAGAATATGAATAGGACATGGAACAGAGAGAATGCAGGGGGTATGGATGTGAAGTGTTTTAGGTGTGGTAAGATGGGACATTTGATTTCAGAATGTAGATGGGCAAATGGTTCGTGTTTTAGTTGTGGGCAAGTGGGACATATGGCTATGAATTGCACAGACCCTCAAAGGGCCGGATGTAGGAGATGTGGAGGGATAGATCATTGGGTAAGAGATTGTCAGCAAGGTGTGAATGTAAGGAAGACTGTATGCGGGAATTGTGGGACTGAGGGTCATTTTTCGAGGATGTGTAGGTTCCCTAGAAATACCTGTACGTTATGTGGGAAGGTAGGGCACGTGGCTGGTAGGTGTTGGGGAGTAAGACAACCTGGGATGATGCAAATGAATCAAAATGTAGTTGCTGGTGGTGGTGGTAATGCAGTTAATGGAAATGTTGTTGGTAATGGTTCAGCTGTAGGTGGTACTAGAAATGTAAGTGTGAATGAAGTAGTAGGTATGAATAATCAGGTAAGGGGAACTGGTCCGGGAAACGAGACAGTGTAGGGTTTACAGCTGGTGGATCCTTAAGTGGTGGAAAGGGGCTGAGTGTTGCTAGGGAAGGGATTGTAAGTGCGGATGTATTTTCAGCTGGTCCGGTAGATGAGTGCATGACTATTAAGGTTTATTGCGGAGGAATTGGAGTGAGAGCTTTGATTGATACTGGGTGTATGGTCAGTGTAGTGTATAAAAGTGCGTATGATAGGATGAATATACGGGAAGATCAGAAAGAGTCTGGAAAAGGGAATATTAAGGGGATTAGTAATATGGTAATACCGGTCGTTACAAAATTTAGGGAGAGTGTTAAGATTGGAGGTATAAGTATGGAAGAAGGTGAGTTCTATGTTATTGATAGTAAGAATGAGAAGTATGATCTGTTGTTAGGGTATAAGTTTTTAAGTATGAATGGGATGATTATCCATCCTGATCGTATGATGATAGAGAAAAAGGTGAATAAGGATGGGAAATGTCAGATGTATGTGAATAAGGTGGGATGTAAAGGTGAAATTGGTAAAAGGTGTGGAAGTGTTTGCTATGGAAGATATGTCTTTGAAAGCTGATGGTGTGGTAAGTGTAAAGGTAGGTTGGAATGCGAATGTAGGTGTGGATGTCGACCAGAATAGCATGTTTCTGGTCGATGGTTATGATGCGAAGTATAGAGTGAAAAGGGTTGCACATGTATTTGATGGTATATTAGATATGGACAATCCTAGAGTATGTATGCAAAAGGTGCCTGATGTGAAAAAGAAGAGAGTGAGAGGAATAAGGGTTGGTGATGTGGTTGGTAGTTTGTATTCTGTTTTGATTATAGGGAACTCGAGAGAGAGAGAATGTGATGTTTTTGCTGGTGATATTGAGAGGAAAGATTGGGTGCATGATGAGATGGTTGAGAAAATACAGTTGCCTGAAGGTTTGAATGAAGTAAGGAGACAAAAGATTGTACGAATGTTGTGGGAAAGGAGGAAAGTGCTAAGCAAAAGCGATGAGGATTTTGGGAAGGCGCAGTTGCCTGAATTCCGTATTGTGTTATCGGAAGATACCCCCATATACCAGCGACCTCGTCACTTTCCTCCCCCAGTTGCGAATGAGATTGAAGAGCAGTGTGAAGAGTTAGAGCGAATAGGTGTGTTGGAAGAGAGTGTGAGTCCTTGGAATAGTCCGATTGTGCCTGTGCGAAAACCTGATGGACGTTTGAGGTTGTGTATTGATTATCGTAAGGTGAATGAAAAGACTGTGAAAGATAGGTTTCCTATGTGTGTAGTGTCAGAATGTGTGTATAGTATGCATGGGATGAAAGTCTTTACGAAAATGGATCTAGTGCGTGGATATTATCAGATGCCAGTGGAAGAGAATAGTAGGTGTGACAGCTTTTTCGACTGCTAAGCGGCATTATCAGTTTAGGAATTTGAGCTTTGGGTTGGCCAATGCTCCAGCAGCTTTTCAGAGGGCGATGAATGTGGTTATGAATGATTTTCCAAGCAAGAATGTGATGGTGTTTATAGATGATATATTAGTGATGACTGAGACTTTCTCTGAGCATTTGAAGTTAGTGAATGATGTGTTAAAAAAGTTGGAGGATGTAGGTATAAAAGTGAAAGTTGAGAAATGTGAATGGTTTGCGGATGAGGTTGAATTTTTAGGACACAAGGTTAGTGCGACTGGGTTGAAGAAAGCGGAAAAGTTTGTTGAAAAAGTTAGGAATTTTCCGAAACCAAGGAATGTTCGAGAGTTGAGGGGATTTTTAGGTTTGGTAGAGTTTGGAAGGAAGTTTATGAAAGATTGTTCTGGTGTGATGAAACCTTTGACTGAATGGACTGGTAAAAAGAAGAGTACGATTGTGAAATGGAATGACAGAATGAATGAAGCATTTGAGAAGTTGAAGGCTGAAGTTGCGAAAGATGTAGAATTAGCATATCCTGATTACAGTGAGGATGCTAAGCCACTGGAAGTGTATACGGATGCAAGTGGGTATTGTATGGGAGGTTGTTTGATGCAAGAGCAGGTGATTGATGGAATTGAAAGGAAACGAGTGATTGCTTATGTTTCGAAAGCGTTTAGTATGACGGAGCGAAAGTATTCTACGATTGAAAGAGAGTTGGCTGCTTTGAGGTTTTGTCTGAAATCGTTGCGTCCGTTTTTGTATGGGATTAAGTTTGTAGTGCGAACGGACCATCAACCCTTAGTGTATTTGCAGAGAATGAGGACAGTTGATAGTAGGCTTGCGAGAACTTTGGAAGATTTGAGTGATTTTGATTATGTTGTTGAATATATCCCGGGTGAAAGGAATGAAATTGCAGACTTGATGTCTAGAATGCCAGGGAGTGAGAGAATGAGTGAAACGTTGGTGATCGATCCTGAGTATTTGCCTAAGGGATTAATGAAAGGGAAAGAAAGTCGAGGTGGAGGTGATTCTATGTTTGAAAGTGTGTTGTATGGTTTACAGGATCTAGCCAAGGATGGGTTGGTTTTGAGAGTGCCTGAGAGTATAGAAGAATTGCGGAGGGAAGTTATGACTGAGGTGTGCAAGAAACCTGATCAGATAGGAGTTAAGAAGGTGCGACAGTATGTAAGAGAGTTAAAGACTATGTGTAATGGAGGTGTGATTCCGTTGCAAGAGGTGTTGGTTGTTGTGAGTAAATTGTTTAAAGTAGTTGTGTGTGTGCATTATGGCGGGGAACGACCGGTAATTTATAGGAGTGAGGGGATTGATAGAAATAGTGTAGGTGAGCTGCATTTACAGTGTTTGAGTGGGGTGCATTATAATTGGGTGATAGAGAAAAAGAGTTATGATAGGAAGTATGTTTTAGAAAAGGGAGTAGAAGATTGTGTAATTGTGGATGACGAGGCTGTGAAAATGATTTGTCCTGGGGAAATTGAAGAGGTAGTGTATTGTGAACATGGGATGAGTGGTAGAATGGCAGTGAAAGTGCAGGTAGATGGTAAGGTATATTGTGGGTTGATTGACACTGGGTCTCAGATTTCTTTGGTGAATGCGTCAGTGGTACGAGAGCTTGAGCAAATGACGTGGCAGATACCTAGGAGGAATACAAGTGTAAAGATAAAAGGGATTGGGGCAGGAGAAATTGTAGCTTGGGAAGAGGTTTTGTTAAAAGTAGAGATAGGTATGTTAGAGAGAGTTGGACATAGGTTTGTTGTGCTTGATGAAGAACTAATGCCATATTGTTTTTTGTTTGGGATAGAATTTTTAAGAATGAATGGGTTGTCAGTAGACATAGGAAATGAAAGATTGCTGAAAGGGAATCGGGAAATAGTTAGAATGCATAAGGGGGATGTATGCATGACCAATTTCGTAGGAATGGTAACAGTTGGTGTGGGTGATGAGGAATTGTTGAGTATGGGAGATATTGAAGTGATGCAAGAGGAATGTCCTATGGTCTGTGAGCTGAGAAAATGTATTTTGTCGAATAAGGAAGTGTGTAGATGGGACCAGTTGATAGACGATTTTAAGGTGTTTGCGAAAAAGTTTGTTGTGTGTGAGAATGTGGTGTATTATATTAGGAAAGTGCGAGAGGAAGATTTTCTGTGGTTGGGGCAGTAGGGATGGCTTTAGTGATTCATCGTAGATATGGACACATGGGAAAGTTTAAATTGTGGGAATGTATGAAAGAGAGAGTGTTTAACCCTTGGTTGCGAAAGATTGTGAAGGATGTGGCGACTACTTGCGAAGAGTGTCAGAAAGGAAAGTATCAGAGAATGTATGTAAAACCTCCTGTGTTGAGAATGGATGTGAGGGAACCTTTTGAGTTAGTGGTGATTGACTGTGTTTCTTTGCCAGTGACTGCATGTGGGTATATAGGAATGGTAGTGATGGTAGATCATAAGAGTAAGTTTGCGTATGCTGTGCCTGTGAAGAATAAGACTAGTGCGAATGTAGCTAAGGTAGTGAGAGAGGTTTTGTTGCCAATGTGTGTATGTAAACCGAAGCGTATGTTGAGTGATAATGGACCAGAGTTTGTGGACAGGCGTTTGAGCAGATGTTGAGTGATTGGGGGATTGAACATGTGCGGACTACTCCGTATATGCCTAGTTCGAATGGTTTGGCTGAAAGAACTGTACGAACATTGAGTGAGATGTTACGAATGATGAGTGAGCGAGAGAATGAATGGGATTATTGGATAGGAAAAGTGTTGTGGGCATATAATATGACTGTGCATAGGGCTACTGGTATGTCTCCATGTATGTATGTGATGAATTTTGAGAAGTTTGTTAAACCTAGGTTAGGATTGCCTGAAAGTGATAGGGATGTTTGGAGAAAAGGGAGTCTGAAGTTTGCAAGTTTTGAAGTAGGGGATAAGGTTTTGAAAGAGGTGATTGAGAAGGGCCGTTTGAATGTAAGTAAGATGAGGGAAAAGTTTGAAGGGCCCTTTGTTGTGAAAAGAGTGATGTCGAATGGAGTTAGTTATGTGCTTGAGAATGAGACAGATGGCAGAGTGAGTGAGTTTAGAGCTCATCAGATGCAGTTGAGGCCGTGGAGGGAGCCACCTGGATATTTGAAGGCTCACCCAGTGTATAAGTTTTGGATGAATGACACTGAAATGAATGAGAATGTGGAAGGAGTGAATGATTTGTGGTTACAAGGTAAAGAGTTGGTTTTAATAGAAAAACGTAGGAAGAAGAAACGTAAGAAAGAAAATAAAGTTGGTAAGGTTGACAGACTAAAAGGATTGTTTGATGAGGATGATGAGAGTGAGAATTATTTTTCAGGGTTTTGGTGGGATAATGGAAATGGTGTGCAGAGTTTGAATCAGACCTATACTTTATGTAAGTTTCCGTTGGATGAGAGTGAAAGTGTGTTAGCAGGATTAAGAGATGTTAGGGATAGGAGTGTGAATATGAGAGTGGAAGATGCAAGTAAATTTTGTGTGGAATTGGATGAAGTGGTGAATGAAATAAAAGCGAATGCACGAGTAAGAGAGATTGATAAAGAAATTGCGAATATGTCTGAGAAGTTACTTAGATTTGAAGGTGTAAATGAAATAGTAGAAGTTGAAGATGTGATTGTTGATGGGAATGAGAATGGTAGTAGGGTCCAGGTAGAAGGTACAAGAAGACCTTGTACTAGGAGTAGAGGCAGAGTGGAAGAGTATGATTGGATTATGAAGAAAGGAATATAGAATGTAAGAGCGAGTGAATGAAGTTGGTGGCGTTCAAATTATGAGACAAACTTAGGTGGGAGGGATGTGGTAGTGTAGGAATAGGATTTTTTTTATTGTCTCATAATTTACTGTTTTTTTTCTTTTTTTTAGGTTTTGCTTCTAGAACGTCCACCAACAAGGAATACTTGGGAGTGCAGTGTTAGTTTTTTTTGTTTTGTTTTTTTTGTGTTTTTTTTTATATTTTATAAATTAAGTCAGTTATTTTTTTTGTTTATTTATTATTTATCAGTTGTCTTTTTTTAGTAAGATAACGAGACTATAGACTTTTCGCAGTTTTTTTTCGAACTTATTGTTATTTTCAAAAGCGTCAAGAACGAAAGTTGACGCTTCACTTTTTCAACTATTCTGATTTTAACACATGACCCTTTAAGAATCGTATTAATGTTATTAATTTATTATCAATTTCAATCAATCAATCTATCAATTAATTTTTTATTTTTATTTATTATTATTTTTATGATTGATTGATGGGTTAATGTTTTTTTAGTTTGCGTCTGGATTCTCTTGGTGACGTTTCGATTCTGAGGTTACTTGTTTTCAGCGGCCAGAGGTTCAATTCAGCCAGCAATTGTCATTCTGTTGGTTGAGGTAAGTGTGAATGTTGTTGTTGATTGACTTTTTTTTATTATTAAAGGCTGGATTGGTTTATAAATTTGATTTTTTATTTTAATTTTGATTTCAATGATTGGAGTGTCGTCGAGTGGAATTTGAGGGAAGGATTCCGTGTGAATTGTTTCGTGTGTAAAGAAAAAAAACTGGGTCAACCACCCAGGTAAGCACCCTGCAGTGGTGGGGTTATATTTTTTATTATATTTTTTTCATTTACTTATTTAATATTTTAATTCATTATAATTATTAGTTATTAAAGGCATTTTTTTTCTGTTATTTAATTTATGAAATTCATTTACAATATAATTCATTTTTTAATATAGTTCATTAATTAATTTCATATTATATTATTATTATTATTGTTAATTATTATTATTATTATTATCCTTATTATTATTCTTATTATTATTATTATTATTATTATTATTATTATTATCCTTAATATTATTATTATTATTATTATTATTATTATTATTATTATTATTATTATTATTATATTATTATTATTATTATTATTATTATTATTATTATTATTATTATTATTATTCTTATTATTATTGATTATATTATTTGTTATAAATATTATTATTATTTATTTATTATTATTATTATTATTATTATTTCTTTTTATTGCGATTGCTATGATGCGATATTCTTTTTACTCCGCAGTTTTTTTCTTGGACTTAGTCTGCAGCCAGAGAGCCCTTGAAACATCTGGAATAATAAGGAATAGGGAAGGATAATTGATAACCGGCTAAGACAGATTGAGATAGAGAGATAGAAGTACTGATAAAGGAAATTTAGGGAAAGGATAGGAGGAGGAGAGAATTAACCGGCTAAGACAGATTGAGATAGAGAGATAGAAGTACTGATAAAGGAAATTTAGGGAAAGGATAGGAGGAGGAGAGAATTAACTAGATTGAAAGGAAAGTGGCAGTTTGTAGAAACTGGTAGAAACACAAGATAGAAAAGTAAAAGACTGTATTGTGGAGAAATTTGTAAAGAATTGGGAAGGAGTATTTTCTAGAATTGGAGTGTTTGTGGAGAACTGAGAAGGAGTACCATTGGAGAACTGCGTGGAGCATTATTTATATATATTTTAAGTTTACGGTTTTTCTAGCTTTAAGGTTTTGGTTCGGATATCGGTGAATATTCAAATATTCATTGATATTTATTATTATTTTCGGATCGGTAGAGGTATCGGTTCACCTTGTTGTGGTGAAGGGGTTGCGTTACCTTGTAGTGGTGCGTTACCTTGAGGGTGGTGGTTATTTTAATAAATTTTTTTTGGTTGCTTGTGTTTTTGTGTTTGATTTTTTTCCTGAGTTTCATTTATTGTGTTTATTTATTATTTTGTTTGTTTTGTTCTCTCGTTTTTTTTCTTTCCAGGACCCACGACTATTGAGATTTGTTTGTGGCCTCAAAACCACGACATATTTCTGGCGCCCAACGTGGGGCGTCTGGACGAAAAACCTAGGTCGTCATTTCTTTTTTGTATTATTTATTATATTTCTTTTTTTTCTTTGCAGTTTTGTTCTGTCCTCTTTATATGAATGCAAAGCGAGTCTTCTTATTTTATGTATTTTTTTTTTCTGTCTTGTTTTTTTTTTTTTTTTTTTGAAAGCACGAGGAGCATTTGTAATGCCATAAATTAATCCGTACGTGTATACTTGACCCCTAGTTGTTTCTTGGTAAGCGGAGGGCGGTTGTGGTCTCCCTTTTCGATTTCAATGCAGGTATAGCCCGACTTTAAGTCCAGAGCCGTGAAGAAAGAACTGTTACCTAGAGAACTTAAAATGTCCGAAATACATGGAAGGGGGAAGCGCGAAAGGACAGTGTGGGAATTAAGAAGTCTATAGTCTGCAACAATACGGTTAGTTGTAGATCCTTTTTTTGGAATCACTAGGAGAGGAGCGCTATGAGGGCTGGAGATGGGTCGAATATATCCTTTGTCCAGCGAGTCCTCCACCCACTGCTCAATATCTTTGAGGTAGCGGTGGGGGAGTCTATACTGAGGACGGTATAATACCTTTGGTGCGTCTTCTTTCAGTGTAACACTAAACTTCGTTAGGGGACAAATAGGAACTTCATCTTCTTCCAAAGCGATTATATCCTTGTAGTCCATGAGAAGATCTAACAAATTTTCCAGTTGCTCTGGAGCAGTGAGTGTTGCGCACTCATCTTCCTCGTTTTTGAAAGACTCTTGAATAATTTCTTTATAAGCTTTACGAAGTTGGGGCGGGGTCAAACCTTTAGACGAGGAAGCAACATTGACATGTGAAGTGTCCAAAGGAGAGTCAAGAGTGAAAAGAGGATTGGCGATAGTCAAAAAAGTATTTGTTTGCAGTTGTGAGGGTGCTGCTGACATATGTATAATACCAAGAGAACTATGTCCTTTATTACCAGAGCCTCATAACACCACCGATAAAGAGAAAGCTAGGAAGAAAAAGCCTTATCAGAATCAAAACTAGTTTATCCGGAGAGGGGGAAGGTGTCCGCCCCAAAGATAGACTTTGACAGATAAAGTTGTCTTAGAGTAGGGATCAAGGGTGACATTTTCAATAACAGAGAGGTTATACCTTGTGTCAGTATCAATTAATAAATCATTAACAAAGCTAGTTTCATTATGATAAAGAGGTAAAGATGTGTTGTGGTGTACCTCTGGTGTGGGATTGCTTTGGCGCTGGGGATAGATGGGAGTGAGAGGTATTGAAATGTAGGCAGTGTCAGACAAAACAGCGATAGTATTTTTATGCGCCTCAAAACGTATATTAGGTAGAGCTAGAAAATTAGTACCCAAAAGAAAATCTGCTTTAAAGCCACAAAGTGAATCATCGACCACAATGAAATTTATGGATACAACTACGTTTTTAATGTGTAAATTTAAAATCGATGTCCCAAGTTGATCAAAAACATCTCCAGTGATGGACTTCAAAGTGATCGGTGTTTTAGTAAGTGGTATATTAATACAAAATTTGTTTTCTAATTCTAAAATAAGAGATCGTCTGGCCAAACTCGAATTAGAACCCGAGTCGATTAAAAAGCGTTTATTCTCTAAAGTGTAAGTATCGAATGATATATGCGAGTTGAGAAAATAAGCCGGGCCAATCAATGGGTGAGAGATATCGTCTACATCTACTGCCAAATTAGTGTCATTTGTAAAAGATGAAGAAAATGTTAACTCTTGTTGAAGAGCGGGAGGAGCAGAGGAAGGGGTTAAATCAATGGGATACAGAGGAAGATGTGACTCCGCTTTAGGTAGTGGGTGAGAAGAAAAAGACGAAAATTTTGGAGCTGGAAGTGCCTCTGGAGAGGGAGAGGGAGATTTAAAAAGTTTCGTCTGAAACTAAATTAATAGAAGATGGATGGGGAGTGGTTAAAATAGCTTCATTAAAAGTGACAAAAGAATCAGAGAAATCACTTATAGAAATCTGATCAGTGCCCTGTGATTCAATATTTGGGGTATTTAAAGAAGCAAAATCATTATGAGAGAAGGAAGTTAACTTGGGGGATATATTAAAACTACTAAGCAAATATTCAAAAGAGCGAGAGTTAATATGAGAATCAAAAGGTAAAAAATTGTTAAAATAAGAGGGAGAAGAAGTAAATTATGCGAAGAGTTTGGAGAAATATTACCTAATAAATTTATCTTATATAAATCATCTTGAATAGTTTTTTCATACCATTCATTACTATTAATTCTAGAGTATAGTTTATTAATGGTGTCAGTTGCTGCGTAAGCATTTCTTCTACTTATTTTGTCAGTACTACTAACTCTTCTCTTCCGTCTGTAAAGATTGAAAGTGTGCCTTACACCTTCATTTCCAAGCTGTATATCCATAAGTGCTTCACTAGTCGTCATGCCATGTCTCTCAGGACCCTCTGGCATATCCAATCTCACCTTCTCGCTGCGCCTCACCTCAGCGTCTGCTCTGACCTGTTTATCAAATGCGAAGCTCGTTCCATTACGGGCAAGTATCTATAGGCGCGAGACCATCTGCCTCTTCCGAATGCGTTTGTGGAAACAACCACTAATTCTATTGCTGCAATCAAATAAATTCTACCTGACTCAATATGACACCACATCTTCTATACAGCTAAATCGTGGCCTATCATAAGAAAAACAATTGATACTCCTACCTTCCAAATTTCTAACATCTGCAAACTCCATATTCAAAGTAATATGCGACTCAACCTCAAATCCAACATCACCATTGAAAACTTCACCATCGTTACCATCTCCAATTTCATCTGCGCTTGAGCTTTCAACATCAACTTGCAACTGCTTCAAATACACCTCGCTCTTGGAGTTGACTGTTGCCACACCGCGGCCTACTTCGGCAATAGCTGTGCTTCGCGAATCCTGTTCAGAATCATCATGTATCTGCAAATTTTTAATAAAATCTTGGGAAGATAAAAGAGTTTTGGTAAGTGAAAGATTCATGTTGCACTCTCCCAATTGGGAATGCGCAATATGATCTTCCTTTAGCTTAATACACTTTGACATGTCTACTGCTTTTCTTTTTCTGGACCTAAAAAGAGTTACACCATTTTCAGACACCGCAGAGTCATGAAAACCTAATCCTAAAAATTGTAAGTCAGCGCTAGAAATGCTATCATTCAAAGTTATATCATTTCTGAGCATGCATGAGAGTTAGTTATTAAAATTAAAAACTAATTATTATTAATTAAAATAGAATTATTCAGTTGGCTTGCAAAATATAATTAAAACCAGAGAAAACTACCTCGCTGTTGGAATTAATTGTTGTAGAAAGTGAATAGTTAACTATGTAATAAAGAAGAGAAAAATTTATAGAGATAATACATTGAAATTATCACGAGAGATAGATTGTAGTATAACTAAGATTTATAGAACAGGAAAGTGATACGGGCAGTGCATTGTGAGAAAAGAAATTTGGTCAATATGTGATACCTATACACTCCAAAATTATTAAAAAATCCTGCTGCTAGAAAGACATGCATTAATGACAATCAAACTATCCTGGTACCGTCCGTAATCATGATGAGATGTTTCAATGACATAAAGTCTTCTAGTGATGTGGAAAATCGTAAATGTTATTTGTAGGCGAATGAGTATTTTACCATATTCCTAGAATTGAGGTAGTAGAAATGTGTTGTGATTTCTGTCTCCGAGGAGGTTGCACGAGTCAGACGCGTTCTATGACAAGCAAAAATGTTATCGCAGCTCATTGATTGAGGTTATAACTCCTAGTCTGAGAACGTCTTAAAAAGGTCGCGCGAGATGCCTCATTCCCATCTATTTTTGTATATATATATAATGTCGTAGCTATATTTTGTCCGGTTTATTTGGTTCAACATGCCTATTCAACGGTTTTGGTTCGGATATCATGAAAAGTCAATATTCATGATATTTATATTATTTTCGGATCGGTAGAGGTATCGTTCACCTTTTTGTGAAGGGTGCATTACCTGTGTTTAGGAATCGATGTGTGACGATTACATTGCGGAGTACACCGTGTTACATATTTGATAAATGAGATTTTTTTTTGGTAACCCTGCGTAGTTGTATTTGTGAATGGAGCGATTTTCTATTTTGCCATGTATGTCCGTTGAGAGTCAGTCTAATTGTGTTTATTTATATTTGTTTTTTTGTCTTCGTGATTTGTGGTGTTGATTCTTTGCCAGACCCAGTGATTATTGAAATTTGTTTGTGGCCTCAAACCACACATTCCAATATAAAAGTGTCGTTCCGAGAAAACTCTCAAGCTCACCAAGAAGTGCAACGCCATTTAATTCGCAAAACACCGAGGAGCATTTGCTAATCCAAAATTTAATCTCTAGGTATATTGAACCCTAGTTGTTCGAAGCTAGAGCCGGTTGTGTCTCCTTTCGATTTCCAATGCAGGTATAGCCCCACTTTAAGTCCAGAGCCCGTGAAAGAAAGAAACTGTTACCTAAGTGA